>CANXYI010884507.1:0-10463 GCA_948208565.1 Hura crepitans
AAGACGTCGACTGGCGGTCGTTACATAGGAGTTCTTCCAGAAGGTGTTCAGAAAGAGATATATACCTAAATCGTATAAACATAAGAAGTGACATGAGTTTTTTGAGCTTAAGCAGTATAGAAAATTAGTGTCTAAGTATGAGAAGGACTTTGCCATATTCAATAGATATGAAAAGGAATTTATTCCTATTGAGGAAGCAAAATTTAAAAGGTTTGAGAAAGGCCTCAATGTAGAATTGAGAATGCAGATATCCTCTACAAAAATTAGAGATTTCTCAGCTCTAGTGTTAGCTGTTCTTAGCTCTAGTGTCAGCTACATATGACATAGAGGAAATGGAGCAAGAAAAAAGAGTGTCTCTAGAGATAAATAGAGGGTGTTCGTACCAAGGCATCACCAACACCTCAGAGTAAGGTGTAGAGATAGGCTAGAGGTGATCAACTTAGCACTAGCCAAGGGGTAAGGTTAGAAGCCCATGCACTAGCTAGGCAGTATGCAATTAAGGCTCATGAAGAAGTTAAAGCTCTAGATGTCATTAGTGGTGCTTTTTATTTATTTGATGTTTCAGTTTTAGCATTAATAGACCTAGGATCTACTCATTCTTATATATACATTACATAAGTACATAATAGAGGACTAGAACTAGAACATGTAGGCCTAGATATTTAAGTTAGTAATCCCATTTGACAGAGTGTGACTATGAACAAAGTATACAAACACTATCTATTGGTGATTTGTGAACAATTGCTTCCTATTGATATGATTGAAGTACCTTTCCTTGAATTTGATGTTAACCCAGGAACGGATTGGTTATTTGAACATCAATCTACAGTTGATTGTAAACATAAGAAGCTAACCCTCTAGCCTATAGAGGGACAGGAGGTGACAGTTATAAGTGAGAGAAGCCTTTTGTATAATCTCATTTCAGCTGTTATAGCAAGAAAACTCATCCGCATGGGTAGCAAAGCCTATCTAGCACATGTCATTGACACTAATACTTCCACTCCATGATTTAAACAAATTCTAGTAGTTTCTAAATTTCCTAATGTGTTTCTTAATGAGTTGTTAGGATTACCTCTACAGAGGGAACTTGACTTCAAAATTAAAGTGTATCGTAGTACTTCTCCCATATCCATTACTCCTTACAGAATGGCACATGTTAAATTGAAGGAACTATAATTGCAATTGCAAGACTTGTTAGATAAGGGTTTCATTAGACCTAGTACTTCTCCCTAAAGAGAAACTATGTTGTTTATGAAGAAGAAAGATGGTTTCTTCAGTTGTGTATTAATTACAAACAATTGAATAAAGTGATAGTAAAGAACAAATATCCTCTGCCAAAAATTGATGATCTTTTTTAGTAGCTTTAAGGTGTTAATGTCTTTTCCAAGATAGATTTGAGGTTAGGATACCATCAATTGAGGATTAAAGAGGTTGATATTCCTAAAACTACTTTTAGGACTAGATACTGACATTATGAGTTCCTAGTGATGCCATTTGGACTCACTAATGCCCTAGTGACTTTTATGAACTTAATGAATAGGGTGTTTCAACTATACCTGGATTAGTTTGTGGTAGTTTTCATTGATGAAATTTTGGTGTATTCTAAGACCAGAGAAGAGCATGAACATTATCTTAAAATTGTGCTGCAAACTATCAAAAAGAAGCAATTATATGCCAAGCTGCGCAAGTGTGAATTCTAGTTAAATGAAGTAGCCTACCAAGGTTATATAGTGTTAATAGAAGGTATCAAGGATGACCCCTAACAATGTTAATGTAGTGTTAGAATGGGAACCTCCAACGAATGTGATAGAAATATGGAGTTTCCTAGGATTAACTAGGTATTATAGAAGGTTTGTGAAAGTGTTTTCCATGATTGCAACACCTATGACAAGGCTAATTAGAAAGAATGTGAAATTTGAATGGGATTCAAAATGTCAAGAAAGTTTTGATAAGCTAAAAAAAATGCTGATAGAAGCTCCTATCCTGAATCAACCTGAATTGGGAAAGGATTCATTATGTATAATGATGCTAAACTCAATGGACTAGGTTGTGTGTTGATGCAAGAAGGAAAAGTAATAGCTTATGCTTTGAGATAGTTAAAGCCATATAAAAGGAACTACCTTACTCATGATTTGGAGCTAGCTGTAAATGTTTTTACCTTGAAAATCTAGAGGCATTATCTATATAGTGAGAAATGATACATTTACACTAATTACAATATTTTGAAATATGTCCTCACCTAAAAGGAGTTGAACTTAGGAAAGCAAAGGTGGCTAGAATTGATAAAAGATTATCATTGCCTGGTAGATTATCATCCTGCAAAAGATAATATTATTATAGAAGCACTAAGCAAAAAGTTCATGGTGACCTTGAGATTTATGAATATTAGACTGGGTTATACTGAGGAAGATGCCATCTTAGCAGAATTCCTAATTAAACTTGATTTCAAATAGTAGGTGAAGGAGGTCCAAACATATGATGAACAGTTAGCATAGATTGAGGATAAAGTGAGAGGGGAAGGCAACAATATTTGAATTGTGTAAAGATGGATATCATTATTACTATGGCAGGTTATGTGTACCTAGTACAAATGACCTAAGATTATAGATACTAAGGGAGGCACATGAAGCTCCTTATTCTTTGCACCTAAGTAGTATAAAGATTTGTTTAGATTTGAAACCCCATTACTAGTAATCAAAGATGGAGCGAGATATAGCAAAATACATGGCTAAATGTTTGACCTATCAATAGGTAAAAGCAAAACATCATATTCCTTCTAAATTGTTGTATCCTATAGCAATACCAGAATGGAAGTGGGAAAGGTTACAATGGATTTTGTAATGGGACTACCTATGACCAGAGGCAAATGTGATGTTATATGGGTAATTGTAGATAGATTAACCAAGAGAGCACATTTCATCCCTATCAAAATGGATTATTGCCAAGAAAAATTGGCAAAATAGTATATAGATGAGATTGTGGCACTTCATGGTGTGCCAGTGGCTATTATTTTTGATAGAGACTTTAGGCTCAGTCCTAAGTTTTAGAAGAGTTTGCATGAAGCTTTAGGTACTAGATTGACCTATTGTACAGTTTTCCATCCTTAGACAGATGGATAGTTAGAAAGGGTGATACAAGTATTAGAGGATATGCTACACAATTGTTCTATTAAGTTTAAGGGCAGTTGGGAGTGATATTTATCCTTAGCTGAATTTACATTCAATAACAATTATCGAGCCAGTTTGGGCATGGCACCTTATGAGTATGGTAGAAGGTGCATAACTCCTCTGTGTTGGTGTAAAGGTGGTGAAAGCAAGAGTTTGGGTATTGATTTGATTAGAGATGTAAAGGATAAAGTCAAGCTCATTAGAGAAAGATTAAAGGCTGTAATTTATAGGCAAAAGTTTTGTGCTAACTTAAAAAGGAGGGACATTGAATATGAGGTGGGTGAAAAGGTGTTTTTAAAAGTATCACCATGGAAGAGGGTATTTAAGTTTGGTAACTAAGGAAAGCTTAGCCCTAGATTTATTGGTCTCTATGATATCACAAAAAGGTAAGACTATTGGCATACATGCTATCTTTGCAACTTGAGTTACAATAGATCCATGATGTGTTCCATGTTTCAATGCTTAGATGATACAAATTAGATCCTTTACATATGATCCTAGCAAAGGATATTGAAGTCAAGCTAGATCTGACCTATGAAGAAGAACTAGTATATATCCTAGCTAGGGTAGTTAAGCAATTGGAATAAAACTATACCATTAGTCAAATTGTAATGGAAACATCACAGCACTAAAGAGGCTACATGGGAAGCCAAGGAATAGATGAAGGCTTAGTACCCCCATTTGCTTATACTAGGTAATTTTGAGGATGAAATTTATTAAGTGGTGAAGAATTGTGATGCCGTAGGTTGAGGCTTTATGATTAGTACCTTTGAGGTCCAAAAAGTGTGCTTGAAGTGCTGGGTCACCTTCATGAGGCTGAGAAGGGGTGTACTAGTCATGAAACTTTGAGGGCAAAAAAATGATAAAAATGACTTAATTTAAAATTTTAGCAAAACTAATAAATTATCTTAGGCTAAAATCTAGTGGGCTATAAGCTCATATGGACTTAGGCCTAGAGTGACATGCGATGTGCTTAGATAGACCCGAAAATACCATACCTTGAAGGTCAAAAATTCAACAGAGACCATTGGTGAAGGAATTTTAATTTTTTGAGGTTGTTTGGTAATTTTTTGAAATTTCCTAATTTTCTTGATTTTTTGAGCAATTAGTTAACTGATTTACCTATGGAATTTTGTTGTGAAATTTTATGTGCCTAGAAATAAGCCTAATCAAGTTAGAATAAAAGCAATAATTTTCTAAGGCTTAAGTGATTTTTAAAAATTTCTTAAAGTTATAGTTGAAACTGAGTATTTTTAGGGGTGCTCGGGTGCCACGTGTCACAACTCGAGCCACCCTAACCCCTTTATAAATAGTGTGCAATGTGGAAATTTGACCACTAGATAATGTGGCACCTCACCTCTACCATTTCCTCTTTCTTCCTCTCCCTTGGCTGTCGATGCCAGTATTAGCCAAGAACCACCATTTTTGTGCCTTTCTCCTCTTAATTCTCTATTATTTCATCACCTAAAAGTAGTAAAGTTAGGTAGAAAATATTCCATCAAGCTTTTGGCCACCATAGCCAATCAAGGAAATTGAAAAAAAATAATAAAGCTCAAGTGTACATAAATGGTCGCTTGAAATCCAAGTTCATGTGTAAGTGGTTTCCTTCAATTTTATTTTATTCCTAGGGGCATTTCATCATTCTAAGACTAGTTTATTTTTAGATTTTCAATTTGAGGCCTGTAGGGTTTTTTTAAGTGTTTTCTAAGCTAAACGGGTCTGTATGTAGGTCATAGAAGGAGTGATGTTCAACCAAAGAGTTAGCTATTCTAAAGTTTAGGGAATCCTTGAAGTGTGCATAAGTATGTGAATTTGATTAAATGAAAGCATACCATGTTGAGTTTGAATGTGATTCATCATGTAATTGTGTATGGAAGTTAAGATTTTTTTAGTTATTATGTATGAATTATAGATACATGCTTGGTTTAATGTTAGTTGTTTATGAAAATGATGATTGGCATGTTTAATTGATGAGAAAAAGGGATGGAAGGCCATAATCCCATTTTGGTTAAGAGGTATGTGAGGTTTGTGTATGGTACCATATATGTGTATATGGTGTAGTTGGTGGATAGTGCAATGTTTAGCATGAGTATATATGGTGTGGATGTGAATTTAGGGAGGAGAAAATTTATATAGCCAAGAAATTGATATGACCTCGAGGTGTAGCTATGTATCATAACATGTGATTGGTGTGTTTTGTATGTGATCATGGTGTATATAATGACAATTGATGTATTTGGCATAGGTATAGATGTGTATATGGTGAATTTGATAAGAAAATGCATTTATATATATGGGCATAGTGTGGCTGAGGCATGTGTGAGCATTGTATGGCCAGGGCATGTGTTTGGTGTGTCATTGCATGGCATGCATGGAATGTCATGTCTGTGCATATCTCTATATGCTAGAGTTATGGTATATGACATGTATGTGTAATGAAAAAGGGAAAATGCATGTGCATGACTATGGGCAAGCAATGACCGAGAGGTATGTATGCAATGGTAGGTATGGTGAGTATGGTATGGCATGATATATGCTATTTATGATTGGCATGACATAATGAAGAAGTGATATGTGATATAGAATTAGCAGAGAATATTTGTAATTGTGCATGTAGAGATGGCATGTGGTGTGGTAAGTTAATGTAAGAGAAAAGGGTTAAGAAATGGTGTGAGAAATGGCATGAAATTGACTTATAAAGCCTGAATAAAAATTTCCCTATAATATGACTTAAAATGCCATGAAAGGGGACATGAAATTTGCACATTTGTGTACTTGACTTTAAGGGCAATGTGAGGCCATTGTTAGTGTCTTGTTGGCTCAAATGGAATAAGGGTATTTATGGCTTGGAATGGCATGTTAACATGGCTTAAAATGGCATGAGGAAGTGCCTAATGAAAATAGAAATTGACATATAACTGTGTCCCTAAAAATAAAACGGACCTGTAACTGTGTAATGGAAAATATTTATGTAGAAATGACTTGTAATAGGGACTTGACATGGACATAAAGAATGACTTGTGATAATGTTATGAAATGGGCAAAAATGGATCTATAACTACTTTTTTAATAATAGACCTATAACTATCTAGTAATAAAGTGACCTTTAACTGTCTCACTAACCATGGAAAATAAATAATAACTATCTGTCAAACAATTGTAAATAATATAAGATGATGATCAATAAGAAAATAAATGTAAATGAAATATAGTTGGCTTATTAGTTAGACACCCATTGGATGGATTGCCCATTCAATAAGGGATTTTTAGTTGCTAGATATTTGCTTGTTTATCATACCAGGCTGGTGTAGCAGTCGAGGTCTATAAATTAGGCCACTACACTATGTTATGATATTGATATTTGTCTATCTATCAGACTAGGCCAGTGCAACAATTGGGGTCTACTAGATAGGCCACTTTACTATGTTGTTTATATTATTGTCTATTTATTAGACCAAGTAGGTGCAATGTTCAGGGTCCACAAGATTGGCCACTACACTAGGGCTAATGTGGAGCTCGAGATCTATAATATAGGACCACTATACAGTTGGAGTTCCCTCTTGGTCTAGTGTTAGGAAGTGTAGTCTATGTAGTCAGGCCTATTTAATAAATTGAATATTTTACCTAATGATAGCTAATAGTAACACTAAAATTAATGATAGTATGGGAATAACATAAGAGTAAATAACTAAGTCATGAGATTAGTTAATAAAATAATATTATTTTGCAACATGGCTACTACATATTGCATTCATGCATCCATGGCATGTTTGCTTCATATGTATGCTTGCATTGGTATGTTTTTATTATATTAAATTCACCACTGAGTTTTATACTCAGTGTACTAGTATTTTGGTGCGTCAGTAATAGTAGATAGCAGTCCAGCCTTAAGTTTTAGGTAGTGTAGTAACAAAGGCATTGAATGGTATAAAACTTTGTACTCTTAATGGTTTAGTGGGCACTCATGTAAATATTATTGGTTATAGGTCTAGCTAACTTAGAAGCTGCTAGTGTCTATGATTATATGTGAAACTAGTGATGTATAATAGGGCCTTTTATCTGAATGTTTAATTTCTATCTGAGTCTAATGTTTTTAGGCTTGAGGCCCTATATGCTAATTGAATATCTATTGAGGATATAAGTATTGATGATATTAGAGGACCAAAAGGGTCCAAAGAGTGACAAGAGATGTAATTGAGGCTATTAGAAGTGTCTTTCATAGGTTAAAATTTTTAGAATTGTCATCCGGGTAGCCATTATGCTACCCAAATTTCTATAAACACAAATGGGCTATCAGATGGATTTATAGTTTAAAAATACCATAAGTGGTAATATCTAAGTGATAGAAGGGAATCTAGGCAGTATCTATCTAGATAAAAAATAAAAATTTGTAAGTGTTAAGGAGTGCAGGTCTGGAGCTATTTCAGGATAGGTGACCTAGTAGGAAGTGCATCGCTTATCAGGTTTCTTTAGGAATTTGGTAAGGGGTGTCACAAGTAGAGGTATTCATCTAATTTGACTTCAAACTATGTGGTTTTCCCTTTTCTTAACTTTAGTTACCATTTGCATAAGCTGATTATATTGTGTCTGTACCTCTCTTATCTGCTGCTTAAAGTCAAGTTTTATCGGTAACTCAACTAAAACTACATCACTCTCAATGTACTCCATTCTAACATCCATTGCCATTATAGTAGCTATTAACTTCCAGCTCAAGGCATCAAAAATTACATTAGCCTTTCCTGAGTGATAGTCAATTAAACTATCATAATCTTTTATCAATTCTATCTAACATCACTACCTCAAGCTTAACTCCTTTTGTATAGGAAGGTATTTCAGACTTTTATGGTTTGTGTTGATGTAACACCTTTTGCTATACAAGTAATGTCTCCATAATGCAAATATAGTGGCAGCCAATTCTAAAACATGTGTTGGGTAATTCAATTTTTGTGGCTTCGATTACCTCAAAGCATAAGCTACTACTTTTTTTTATCCTGCATCAAAACACATCCAAGTCCATTATGGGATGTATCATTGTATTTTATATAATCTTTCCCTTGTTCAAGTTAAGTGAGAATAGGTGCTTCAGTTAACATTGCCTTAAGCTAATCAAAGCTAACTTGGCATTTATCATCCCACACAAATATCACATCTTTCTACAATAATCTTATTAATGGAGCTGGAATCATCTCGAACCCTTTCACAAACCTTCTGTAATACCTAGCCAATCCTAGGAAGCTTTGAATTTCAGTTACATTTGTAGGAGGCTTCCATTCCAACACAGCTTTATCCTTACTGAGGTTAACCCTAATGCCATCTACTGAGACAATATAGCCTAAGAAGGCTACTTTAGCCAGCTAGAACTTTCACTTACTCAAATTTGCATATAGTTGTTTCTCTCTCAAAGTCAGCAATACAATTCTCAAATATTGCTCATGTTCTTCTCTACTCTTAAAATACATCAGAATGTCATTTATAAAGCCTACAAAAACCTAGTCCAAATAAGGCTTCAAGATCTTATTCATTAGGTCCATGAAAGGTGCCAAGGAATTTGTGAGGCTAAATGGCATATCTAAGAACTCATAATGCCTATATCTAGTTCTAAAAGTAGTCTTCAGAATATCTGATTCCTTAATTCTCAGCTAGTGATACCCTTATCTCAAGTCAATCTTAGAAAAAACACTAGCACAATTGAGTTGGTTAAAGAGATCATCAATTCTAGGTAATAGGTATTTGTTCTTAACTGTTACCTTGTTCAATTGCCAAAAATCAATGCACAGTCAAAGAGACTCATGTTTCTTTTTTACAAAGAGCACTCATGCTCCCCATGTTAAAGTACTTGACCTAATAAAGCCTTTATTCAATAAATCTTTCAAATGTACCTTTAATTCTTCCAATTCTATAGGTACCATCCTATATGGAGTAATAGACACAAGAGTAGTACTAGGAGATATCTCAATCTCAAAATCAAGCTCTCGCTATGGTGGCAACCTTGGCAGTTCATCTCAAAATACATTAGGGAATTTTGATACTACTGGTATCTAGTTAAGGCTTAGTGTGGTGTCATTTGTATCTACTATATGGGCCAGGTAAGCCTCACATCCCTTTCAAATGAGTTGCCTAGTTGTTATAGTTGAGATAATATTAGGCAAAGAATTCCTCTCGCTAACCATTATCACCTCATATCCCTCGGTTGTCCTTAGGGTTAACCTCTTCTGCTAATAATCAAGCATTATCCAATGTTCAAATAACCAATCCATACCAAGGATCACATTGAATTCAGAAAAAAGGGAGTTCAATCAAATTAGATGGGAATACTTAGACTTGGATAATCATATGACAGTGTCTATACATCCTATTCCCCATCACACTCTACCAAATTAGGTTATTAACAAGGATGTATGAATCTATAGGTTTAGGTTGCAATCCTCTATCTTATGCTCATGTAGTGCAAATGTAGAATGTGTAAATCCTGGGTCTATTCATGTCAAAATAAAAGGTATCAATTAAAAAGAATGTACTAGTAATCACATCTGGTGCCTTAGTTTCCCTCTCAAGGGCTGGGATAACATATTCCCAAGCTAGTGCTTGAGTCTCAGTTTTAGTCCTCTGGCTTATACTTGGCTTGTCATTCTTGTTTTCTTTTTTACCGTTAGCTCAGTACTAGGGAGAAGGCTTGTAACTAGGTGGCATTAACTTGCTTCTTTGAGTAATCCCACTAGTAGTGGTCCTTTGAGTCATATACAAAACACTATCCTTATCTCAATTGCCATCATGGTCCCTAGTGTTTCCTACTACATGTCTTACACACTAGAGGTGCACTCTTCACTATAGATAATAGGGCACTAGAGGTATGTTGTAGAGGTTGAGGTCTCAATTGAGAAGCTTAACCAGACCTCTATTTTTGGCCCTACCTTTGGGACTGTAGCAGGGCTTAGGACTCTTTTAGCTTCTTACAAGTACTAGGTGCTGAACTAGTATATCCCTAATGAAATGCCTCTTCTTCTAAAATAGCTCTCTTCTCTTTCACCATTTCCTTCATAGCATAAGTTGCTGACACCAGAGTAGAAAACTCTTAGATCTTTATGGTGGCTATCTACATTCTTAGGTTTACATTGAGGCCCTTTTCAAACCTTTTACATCTTTCTTCCTTAGCAGGCACTAACTATTCTACATATTGACTTAATAGAGCAAATTTCTTCTCATACTTTAGCACAAACCTCTATCATTGATTCAAGTCAAGGAACTTATATCTCTTCTAATCTAGATAACTCTCAGAAATTTACCTCTTCCTAAACT
>CANXYI010884784.1:0-11839 GCA_948208565.1 Hura crepitans
GAATGAAGTGAGTAGACTTGGTCAATTTATCAACCACCACCCAAATAGAATCATGCTTATTCCTAGTCATCGGTAGTCACCTCACACAATCCACATTGACTCGATCCCACGTCCATTCTGGGAGTGCTATATGATGTAGCAAATAAGAAGGAACTTGATGGTCGACTTTCACTTCCTCATAAGTGAGACATCTAGTCACATAATTAGCTATGTCTTTCTTCATTCCCAGCCACCAATAGACCATCTTCAAATCCTGGTACATCTTAATACTACCAAGATGTAAAGCATATGGTGTATTATGCACTTTTTGCAAAATATATTGTCTTACATCTTCACTATCTAGCACATAAAAGTGCTTATAATAATACAAATAACCATCTTCCTTGATCATAAACTCGGTAGACTTCCCCTTTTAGATTATAGCCATGATACTCTAAAGCTTATAATCATCCTTTTGCAAATCCTTCACTACCTGTATCAAACTTGGCTTGACTTGTAGCTCAGCTAACAAACCACCATTATCCTGTAGCTTTAAACTGACATCGATTGCTTTCAAAGCTAACATAAACTTCCTACTTAAGGCCTCTACAAACATATTAGCTTTTTTAAGATTGTAGTCAATAAGACAATCATAATCCTTGATAAACTCCATCTATCTTCTTTGCCTTAAGTTCAACTCCTTTTATGTCGGTAGATACTTCAAACTCTTATAGTCAGTAAAGACATAGCACTTTTCCCTATAAAGATAATGCCTCTATATCTTTAAAGCAAACATAATGGCTATGAGCTTAAGTCATGTGTCAAGTAGTTTTTCTAATGAGGTTTTAATTGCCATGAAGCATAAGCAACAACTTTGCCATTATGCATGAGTACAGATCCCAACCCATTCAATGAGGCATCATTATATATGGTGAACTCTTTTTCTAACACTAGCTGAACCAAAATCAAAGCCTCGATTAACATATCTTGAGCTTATCAAAACTCTCCTAACATCTATTATCCTATTAAAACTTCACATCTTTCCTTAAAAGATGTGTCATAGGGAATGCTATCAAGGAAAACCCTTTGTTAGACCTTCTATAATATCCAACCAAACCTAAAAAACTATTGATCTTAGTTGTATTCTTAGGTGGTATCCACTCCATTATAGCCTGAATCTTGCTACGATCAACCTTTATGCCTTCTACTAATGCTATATACACCAAGAATGACACTTCTTTTAGCTAAAACTCATACTTGCTAAGCTTAGCGTAAAGCTTCTCATCCCTTAAGATCTATAAAATTGTTCATAGATGCTTCTTATGCTCTTCTCTATCCTTAGAATACACAAGGATATCATTAATGAAGACTACTACAAACTGATCTAGAAATAGCCTAAAAATCTAGTTCATGAGATCCATGAATGCTATCGATGCATTAGTTAACCCCAAAGGCATCACTAGGAACTTATAGTAACCCTATTTAGTCCTAAAACCCATCTTGTATATGTTTACCTCTTTCACTCTTAGCTAATAATACCTAAATCTAAGATCAATCTTAGAAAAGACACCTGCCCCTCTAAGCTGATCAAAAAGATTGTTAATCTGTGGTAAGGGATACTTATTCTTGATGGTAACTTTGTTTAACTACTTGTAATCCATACAAAGCCTCAAAGAACTATCCTTTTTCTTAACAAATAGAACCAGTCTCGATTTGATGAAACCTTTGTGAAAAATCTCTTGCAACTATATCTTTAACTCTTTGAACTTTATAGGAGCCAACCTATATAAAGCTATAAAAACTAGTGTTGTGCCCAGTATCACCTCAATTCAAAATTCTAACTCCCGTTCTAGTGGAAAACTAGGTAATTCATCTAGGAAAACATCCTCAAACTCAGCCACAATAGGAATTTGACTTGCTTATAATACTTCTTTATTAGTGTCAACAACATATGCAATGTAGTTTTGACAACACTTTTGCATCAACCTTCTAGCCAATACTACTGATACTATATTAGCCATGCAATCTGATCTCTCACTAATCAACTTTACTTCTGACCTATCACTAGCTTATAACATGATCCTCTTCCTTTTGCAATCCACTATGGCATGATACTTGGACAACAAGTCTATGCCTAAGATAAGATTAAACTTATTGAATGGCAATTCAATGAGATCTACTAAGAAAACATGTCCTTATGCTGACAAATGACAGTCTATGTATACTTTATTCATTATGATTTGTTATCTTATAGGATTGCTAACTATCATATAAAAACCAAGGTTATTTAACTCTAAACCCCAATCCATAACCCATTTTATGCAGATATATGAATGCGTGGACCTCAAGTCTATCAATGCTAAAGCAGGTAAATTAAAGATATGAAAAATACTTGCTATAACTTCTAGAGCATCTGCCTCCTTTCTAGCCCATATCGCATACTACCTACCTGGAGCTCTACTCTTTAACTTGTCTTTCTGGCTAGCCCTAACTTTGCTCCCTATGTCTCTCTTCTATGATAACTCTAAAGGCCTAATTGGATAGTTTCTTTAAAAATCCTCTTTAAAGCCACAACCCTTACAAACTTCTACTGTAGCCTTCTAACATACACCTTAGTGTCTCTTATGGCAAGTCTCACAAGCTGGTGTTGACTCACTACTAGTAGTAGATCTATGACCACTTAATATCTAAATTTGTGCTTTAAAACCCTATCTTGACCTCTGTGATCAATTTGACTTCCTGCTCATTGTTGCCTGGACTAACCCCCTTTCTACTTCTTATCAGTTATAAAACTAAAATTGCCCTCTCCTTAGCCATAAGATCTCTTCTTGAAGCTATCTCTTTTCTATCTTAGTTGATGTACTATCTTTATAGTATGACAAGCTAATATCAAGGCTAAAAAATCCCTAATTTGTATCAAACCAAACTATTGTATAATGTCTAAATTCCACCCTTTCTCAAACTTCCTGTAGCGATCTTCCCCTGTAGCCACCATTACTTTAGCATATCTACTCAAGCAAGAAAACTCCTTCTCATACTTAGATATAGTCCTATGCTTCTACCTTAAGTCTATAAACTATTGGTACTTTTGATCCAAGTAATACCCAGTTATGTACTTTTTCTTGAATTAATTAAGAAAGAACTCCTAACAAGATCAACAGCCATCTTATGCTCTATAATAGCCTCCCACCACTTCAAAGCTTTCTCCGATAGCATAGAAGTAATACACATTGTATACTCCTTCTAAGGACTCTTAAACTATTTATAATCCTGAGCATTTCATCTAGCCAATACTCAGCTCTACTTGACTCATCCAGCTCCTCAACCTTGAAGAACTCAGCCATGTTCTTCAATAACAGCTCTATGTACATCTTCTAAAAAGCTTACTACTCTTGAGTTACTAGATGTGGAACTGTATAAACTGTAGCAATTATAGTAGCAATAGCCATTGTTGCCTTCTTGTTGGACTCTAACATCATCTGTAGCCAAGTCGACTAACACTATTGTCTATGTATAGCATGTCACACATCAATGGAGGTCACATACTCTAGTTGTGCCACTCTTTTCACTTCAGGTAGTACTATAATTCATCTCTATATCTATAGGTAAAAGAAATAGATTATAAACCCCACATGTAAAATGTAAAAATACTACAACTTCTATAGTGCTGTTGTGTAACCCATAGGTTTAGAGGAAAGCTTAAACTAGAGCTCTGAAACAACTTCAAGTGTGATGCCCTCTACCTGTCCCATACGCCATAACTGAATAAAGAGCATCCACACATATAGATATTTAATTGTACTACCCATAAATCCTTATTAAATTAAAACTTTTATTAATTAAAGTATTTCTTAACTTAAGGAGTTGTAAAAACACCAAAAACCATTTGGCACACTTTACAAGGCAACTAATGGGGTCACGTGTCCAAAATCCAGTAGCATAATGTTTGTACTAGGACACTTTCCTAAATAGTAAACCTGTTAAAAACACTTCGAAAATGACATATAACACAACTCAACTCCAACTATGTCCTCCTAACCATCCAATCATCATAAAAATAACACAGAGCCTCAGGCTCATCACAAGCAACATTCTCACATGCAACATCAAAAGATATCATACATGTCATGCAAAAATATAAAGCTTTTGAAATAAATACAGTTTAAGTTACAAAAATTGACAAATGTTTACAAATTTGGCCTAATCCCTGTAGAATCACAAGAACACTTCTATTTACATTTACATCATCACTATTATACAAGAAGAAAACAAAAGTACCCCAAATGGGAAGTCTTCGTGTTCTCTTGTGGGCAAAAGCATTAACTCTAATCTGTTACTCAATTACCTATGCATCGAAAACAAAGTAATGTTCTAAGCTTTCACTTAGTGGTGTAATCACTTTAACATGAATATGCCAATTATATCATGCAATTATTCATTTCATTTTAATATTATGACATGCTATCAAATGTAAGCATATAATATTGTTCATAAGTAAATAACAATTTTGATATACATAAATGTCATGAAATGTGCATATACCATATTATATCCATACATATGGCATAACTATCATCAACATGAATAAAACAAGCTATAAGCTTAACATGCACATTTATCTTCTTATAATAAGCATATATAAGAAGCTTAATAACATACATTACATGCTATAATGTACATTACATGTTATAGTCTTGTAGTCATATGTTAATAACATTATCAGTTTCTTTAGCATCTTTATACCATATCATTATTTTAAAGTCTTTTTATTGTTTAACAAAAGCCCATATTAAAGAGACAACTATCCAAGGCTAAATAGCAAATATCATTAGCTCGAAGGCACTCGCACCCATAGGTATGTAAACAGTGGCTCGTAGGCATTTGCATCCGAAGATATGTAGACATTGTCCCGCCAGCACTCGTATCCAAAGATATATAGAAACCTTAGCCCATCGGTACTCATATTTAAAGGTATGTAGAAACATTGCCCTGTAGGTACTCACACCCGTCGGTACATAAATCGATGACCTTATAGGTCTCATACTCAAAGGTAAGCTAATAGCTACTAAAAATCCTAAGTTGACCAATCAACTTATCCAAATAGGTTGTCTAACTATATAGCCATTATTAAACTCATCATAGTATGTCATTTAAGCCATTTATACATTTTATACCATATTACCGTATGATTTATCTCATTGGCCATTTTGCATAGTAGCAAGGCCTAAAAAAATATGCCTATGGCATAAACAATATAATCATGTTACATAGCCAACTTAGGCTAATATAAGCTCATTATCACTAAAAGATCACATCATTTAGGTGCAATAGCTCAAAACATCAACATATCACATCACATGTGAATTAGTCATACACCATTCAGTGCACTCAAGCATAAAAGCTTCAATGTATATACATAACTTTTTAATAGCTTTAATAACTTATAATAATGTTATAAAACACATCTATGCATTTTAGTTCTCATTAACACATCATTATGCCATTTAAAGCATCGTTAGGTCTAATATGGCCATAAAATATGTCATATATACACTTCTCATATCAAGCACATTTAATCCACATCATTATCATGCACTCATGCCTTCTAATGCATAATGTATCAAACAATCATATAAAAGCCACATCTCACATTAATATGCCATTTTACACATAATATGGCATTTATCAATATAAGACACATAAAGCCTCATTACATGGAAAAAGTCCATATTTACATCATAGTGGCATTCAACCAATCTCATATGCCTACACATATACATTTAAACATTTTAAACCACTCACATATGCATTTATACCATTTTATCCATACATGCTCACATAATCACTTTAAGCCTTCATAGAGTTTAAAGCATGTCATTTGCACCTTAAAGGCATTCAACCATTACTATAGCAGACACATGTTCAGTTTATCATATGTAAGCATACACAATAGCATTCATACAATTTTTCACCTTACATTACAAAAATATCAATTTAAGGCATAACTAACACAATATTTATGCACCTAGCTTACATGAGGCATTCAAGCTCCTCATGGCTCGCATACAACATCCATAACACACATTTATAACATCCAACATAACCATTCATCAATATTTAATTAAATCATGCATTTAACATATAATGGTGATTAATGCACAATATGTAATAAATGCACATATTGAATTCCAAGCATTTTTCATTCATTTTAAAGTGGTTATGTAACACCTCTTGCCTATTCTTGAGGAAATAGGCAAAGTGTACTACTTCCCATGAGGTCACCTATCTTTGGATTTCCCTAGGGGCCTTTCATTTAACTTCTCCTTGAGTGTCTCCTATTCAGTGTGGAAATTTCATTTAATGGTTTTAGTGATATGTGATGAACCTTTTAGACATATGACACTTACATGCCTTAGCTTATTGCTAAATATTAGCCTAGGCTGTTATTATAGCTAGGAGCTCAGTTTACATAACTATAAGCTATCACATTGACTAACTAGACATTATTTCACTTTACTGCCTATAATAACATGTACGAGTGCCTCTATTTACCAAAACATCACAATCTAATAATACCATATCATACCTAGACAATCTTCAACTGCACTACTGGTCATCCTCATCATACCATCCAAATCTAACACCTATGCATCGGACACCCAACACACTGAGGATTCACTCAATGGTGAATTTAACCAAACATACAATGCATCATAGCCACATGTATACATACAAGAATTTTCTAATATCATCTACTTATTACTTTTGATCTCTTTATTAAAGTTCCCTATTATCTCTTCTCCCATTAAAGCCATAGTTTAATGATATTTTACTAATCGATTTATATTACATTAGCCGAATCATTCACCTAGGTTTACAAATGCTATTTCACATTTACTCTCTATTTCATCTATACTTACTTATGGTTCATAGTAACATATTTTCCTTAATAAGTACTTTTCCAATACTTATGTGGCATGAGTTACATAGTTTATCCATCTATCCTCATTATTTTCTGACCAATCTATCTATTTAAGCTCTTCTCATCTTATATATAAAGACTACTACTTGTTTTAGTTTAATTAGATAATTCTTTCTAGGTTTATCTAGGAATGCCTTACATTTTATTCTCTTCTTAGAATTCATTTCTTCATGTATGATTTCTAGTTTCTACCATCAGTATATCAGTCTTTTACTTCATTTAAAAATGTTACTAAAATTATATATAGCTTATTCAGTCTCATTCTATAGCTTATCTCTTGTTCTTATGGTATTTGCTCATAGGTTATCTCAATTACATTAATTAAGATCTTAGTTCTTTTATTAATATCCTTAAATCTATTCAAATTCTTTAATTGATCCATTTATATCCCTACAAGGTTCAGGAAGAACTCCCAACCACTGGATAACAGGAATCAATTTGTGCAGTGGCCCTTATTTTTAGCCTCGGCAGCTACACCTACCCAATCTGAGAATCGAACAAAATACCAAGCTGTACAGTGGCCCACATTTTGGACCTTGGTGTCTATACACACCCATTGCTCGATAGCAAGGATTAGTTTCTAAGAACCTCTCAATATCAAAAAGGTAGTTATCATAGATTAGTCCATAGACCTCTTAATATCTGCAAAGGGGATAGTAGGAACTAGCCCCGTGAGACCTCCCAAAATCCTAATAAAAATTTTCACAACAATACATCTGGTAGATAATAGGGTTTAGCCCCATAGGGCCTCCCAATATTCACAAGTAGGTAGCAAGGATCAGCCTATAGGCCTCCTAATACCCAGAGTGTGTAGGTTTAAATTAGTACTCAGTAGCTACACTTACCATGCACAGGCTAAAAACCATATAGACTCAGCCTCTAGTAGCTACTAATCCCTAGTTGACCAGTCAACCTATCTGGTGTATAAGAAACCAGTAGCCTATATTCCCTTTTTCTTTATTTTCACAATCATTATGTTCATTTCTTGGAATATCCATACTAAAACATATTATCTTCATTAGTCCTCTTGCTTCATTCGTCAATTATATTCCATTTAATAGCACTCTAATTTCATTAAGTTACCATATCCTCAATTCTAGTTTCATCATTTCCATTAATCTCATTTGAGTGTCTTTTATCTCCTCATGTACCTGGTCCTAGTTCTTTTCTCTTACCAAAGTGTACCTGTTTTACCTCACTTTCATTTATCTCAAATTATTTTACCCTTTAGTCTCATGTTACCTTATCCTTACATCACATTGTAATAACTTAGTTCCCAGGTTTAGTAATTTACCTTGACTATTATTATAATTATAATGATATTTTACTTCCTATAGCATCTCGGATATTACCTCAATATATTTTTAGAGAATTCTTTACAAGAACTATGTCATGCACATATCCCTAGGTCTCGATTAATTATAATCTCCCTTCTATATCCTGAATTCCATAGAATTTCCATGTGTTGGTTTTCTTAATTGTTGCTCACTCATTATTTGTGTATTGATAGTCTCTTACTTTAACCTACAATTTATTCCTTCAGCTTTATTAATAATTTTACAGCTTCATTTTTAGTTCTAGCATTAATTTAAGCCATCTAACCATTTTTTCCCTTCCACTAAATATTTATTTAATTTATGTTTAAGTCAATAAGACATAGTTATTCATTTATTTCATTAGGTCATATTTTCAGATAGTTACGGGTCATTGCCATTTTCCCTAGACAGTTATAAATCCTTTTTACATGAAGGTTACTATTCATTTGGTAACTTTTCCTCACCAACCTCCTAGTAATTTTTTTTTCTTTCACCTTAAGCCATTATACCTCAAGATATCCCTCTTAGTAATTTTTTTTTCTTTTACCTCAAGCCATTATACCTCAAGATATTTTACATTATCTAACATTAACCCATCTTAACATACATACCTATCATTATACATCCTAAAATCTAAAGTAACCTATTTTAATTAAGCTCTTATCCTTTCACCTAATAGTTTCCACTTTACTTATCATATGCCATATTTTTATATATCCCCCTTACATACATCATCTCTATATCATATTAATTCCTTTCACATAACCATACAATTTCTTACTCATTCCATATCACTCAAATGTTATACATCATGCCATCATCCTAACATTCCATGCATTCATGCTATACCTCTACATCCATACATTGGCATACATGATATACACCTAGTCATGCCTGTATTACATACCTACACATCTTTTTCACATCCAAATCACATCTATATCATCTTATATCCTTAAATTACACATCTTAGCATGCATTTCACATACACATCAACATAAATACCCATACAACAAACACTTCCATACACTCTTAAAGCTTCAATCCTAGTTTTTCCTAACATACAAAGTATGCTTTAGCTAAATTCACTTACAGTGGGCTCTCAGTCATGTCAAAGCCATTCCAGAAGCACTAATTCCATCTTCATCCACCTTTGTCCACCATTTCTCAAACTTTCATATTAGGGTTCCACCTTTAAAAATTCCTACAAAATTATACATAGCTCTAAATTGAAATCTCTCATCATAGATGACATCTATACCTCAAATGCTTCCTAAGAAAAATAAAAAAAAACCTTGGAAAGAATCACATACTCACTAAAAGGCACTATTCATCAAGTACTCATTTCTCCATTTCTAGACATCCTTTTCCATTTTTGTCAGTTGGAATAGCTTCAGAGTATCATGGAGGTCAAGAAATATATAAATTTTGGGGGATTTTAGGATAGGAGGAGAGAGATAAAGCTGAAAAATAAAGGAGAGGAGTATGGCTAAATGGCATCGACTTTTTGGTAAAATGGGAGAAGATGACTTCTTTTTCATACCATACACATACACATATGTCCCTTTAGGTGCACTAGCAAGGTGGATGGCCACGATCATGCCACTTGTCAATCGGATAGCCCAAATAAATTTTATCTTATTTTAAACTTTGAAAATTCACAATAATTTCTCTAGACCTCTAAAAATCATGATTTTAATTCCAAAAACCCTCGATAATATTCATTAAGGGTCCCATAAAAATTTCAGCCCAAAACTCCTTCGGGAGCTAGGGTTACTATTCACCCGTGTAATTTAAAATTTTTTAAAAAATATCAAATGACCTCAGAATATTAAAATTCCTTTTTCAATAGACTTATTGGAATTTTTGAGCTTTAGGATATGATATTTTTGGATTCGTACAGGCACTTCCTGGAGATGTTCCAAGACGACCCCAACTAAAGTCACGTTTCATCAATTCTCGGCCTGAAATGATTTATTGGTTCTGCTAAAATTTTTAATTCACTCTTTGTCATCACTCTTTGGTCAGTCAAAGTTCAATTGACTAAAACCTCCTTTCAACTACTAAATGGCCCGCCACTACCTTAAACATCACTGCATCAAGCTCGAGGATACTTGTCACCAAACAATGATTTTTCAGGCATTACAATAATGGCCTTAGATGTGATTACTAGTACTTTTTACTTATTCAACGTTCCAATTTTGGCATTGATAGACCCAGGATCTACACATTCTTTTGTATGCACCACACAAGCACATGATAGAGGATTAAAATCTAAGCATGTGAACATAGATGTACAAGTTAGTAATTCTATAGGATAGAGTGTGAATGTAAACATGGTATATTGTAATGTCCTTTAGTAATCTAGGAATATCTATTTACTATGGATTTGATTGAGTTACCTTCCCATGAGTTTTATGTGATTTTAGGAATGGATTGGTTGTCTAAACACCGGGTTGTAGTGGATTGTAAACATAAAAAGCTAACCCTTCAGACTGTAGAGGGGTAGATAGTGATAGTTATAGGTGAGAGAAACCTTCCAAATAATCTCATCTTAGCTGTTGTAGCAAGAAAACTCAATCAAAAAAGGTGTAAAGCTTACCTACCACATGTCATTGATATTAGTAGTTCCACCCCAATTCTTGAATAGATCTTTGTAGTTTTTTGAGTTTCTTGATGTTTTTCTTGATGAGTTGCTAGGGTTACCTCTATAAAGGGAGCTTGATTTTGAGATTTAGGTGTATCTCAGTACAACTCATATGTCTATTACCCCTTATAGAATGGCACCTACTAAGTTGAAAGAACTGAAGGTGTAGTTACAAGATTAGTTAGATTAAGGGTTCATTAGACCCATTATTTCACCTTTAGGGAGCTCTTATTCTATTTATAAAGAAGAAAGATAGGTCCCTTCAATTGTTTATTGATTATAGATAGCTTAATAAAGTGATAGTTAAGAACAAGTATCCCTTACCTAAGATAAATGATCTTTTTAACAAGTTGAGAGGTGTAGGTGTGTTTGCCAAAATTAATTTGAGCTCTAGGTATCATCAATTGAAAATAAATGGAATTGATGTTCCTAAAACTGCTTTTAAGACCCGATATAGGCATTATGAGTTCTTAGTGATGTCATTTGGGCTCACTAATGCCCCAATAGCCTTTATGGATTTAATGAATAGAGTATACCAACCCTACCTAGATCAGTTTATGGTAGTGTTCATTATTGGCATCTTAGTTTATTCTATCACTAGAGAAGAACATGAATAGCATCTCAGGGTTATATTACAAACCCTAGGGGAGAAGTAGTTGTATGCTAAGTTAAGCAAATATGAATTCTAGCTAAATGAAGTAGTTTTTTAGGATATGTGGTGTTAGCAGAAGGTATTAGAGTAGACTTCAGCAAGGTCAGAGCAGTATTAAAATGGGAACCTTTAGGGAATATGATAAAGATACAGCATTCTTTAGGTTTAGCTAGGTATTACAAATGGTTTGTAAAAGAATTTTCTATGATTGCAGTACCTCTAACTAGATTGATTAGAAAGAATGTGAAGTTTAATTGGGATGC
>CANXYI010884883.1:0-22124 GCA_948208565.1 Hura crepitans
TATGGACCAAGGTTCTAGGTTATTTGCCTTGTTGCTCGAGCCTATCTCTAGTTATCATCATAAGCTCAAAAGTAAGGCATCAATTATTACCCTTACTTTTAGTGTGTGCTATGAAATCGAAAAGATTAAAATAGTGCACATCAAAGTCCCTGAGTTTGAGATACTCACCTAAAGTTATACTTACCTAGCCTAAAGTTACATCGAATATAGATGTATGCATCTAAATTAAAGCAAAAATTGGCTTAACTTGAATTGTATCTTCCATTTAAAAATGAATTGATATTTTGAAGATAAACTACACAAAATATGCTAGATTTAAACTTGTCTTTGCTTCTAAAATTTCTAGATAGATAAGGTTTAAAAGTAAGCTACATCAAATATGGATGCCTGCTTACCTTCAGGTGAAGATAAGCTACACCAAATATAAGTGCTTGCTTGCTTTTAAGAGAGTTTTAAGACATTAAAGTTGAAGAAAACTACACTTAATGCAAGTGCCTTTTTGTCTCCAGTTAAAGATAAATTACACTTAATACAAGTGCCTATTTGCCATAAAGGGAATTTTAAGATATTGAGGTGAAGAAAACTACACCAAATGTGATTGCCTATTCACCTTCAAGTAAAGATAAACTACACCAAATGTGATTGCCTATTCACCTTTAAGTGAAGATAAACTACACCAAATATGGGTGCTATTTGAATTTAAGGGAATTACGAGACGTAGAACTAAAAAAAAATACACTAAATATGGGTGCATATTCACTTCTAGGTGAAGATAAGCTAGATCAAATGCAAGTGCCTACTTTCCTTTAGGTTTGTAAGTTGTAGATTAATCGAACTAGATTTAGGGATGAGTTCAAAAAAGTTAAATGATTCAAATCTAGTGATAGGTATGATAGAGAGTCTGATGATGTGGACTAAACCAAATCAAGTGTAGGTCTGGAGAAATGGTCTAAACCATATCTAGTGTTAAAGACATTAATATCATGCAAGTATGTGTGTGACAGCATATGCACATATGTTGTGTTTGGTGTAAGTGCATAATTGATGTATGAGTTAAAGGCTTAAACATATCTAGGTGTATAGAAGTGATAAATGTATGTGGTTGATGCATGTAAGTGTGTATGACATATGTGAGTAAGAGATGAGCACGTGTGAATCGATGTGGAATCATATAAATTTAGTGCCCCGTATGGCTAAGCTTGTGCTTAGTTCTTAGATAAGAGAATGAAGCTTTTTCTATGATGTGTGAATGAATACAACTTCTAGATAATGTGTGAGTTACTTTTCCTTTGTGTTCCTAAGCCATGTGAGCTATACAACTAATGTCTAGAATGGTGATTATGCCAAATGATGAATTACTAAGCATGTTTGCATTGACATTTGTAGACTTAATGAATTTTTTTTTGGTATCTAATCCTTTTTGATGAATATGCTAGACTCTGTGAATGTGTATATATGTTATGTGCTTGAAGTATGTGACTACTTTTGGATGTATTAATGCATACTTAATGCGAGTTAGTGAATAAGTCATTATATAAGTAAATGTATGAATGTGTCTGATCATTAAATATGAGCTAGTATTATTTTGAATTAATGAATGCACTCTATCCTATCTTAGATGAATGAGTGTGGAAACATGAATGTGGTGAATGGCATAACTCTAGTGATTGAGAGAATGAATGAATGATTTGGTGGATATGTATATATCTATTGGCTAAATATCTATTTGAATGGGTATGGGTGAATATATTTAGTGACACTGGTTCATGAATGCACATTGGTTGCTAATTTTCTCTAAATAAAAGAATGCAACAAGGTATTTTTTTTGACTAAATAATGCATTACTAATGAATATAGTGATGCATGTGTTTATATTCTTTTTTAAATGCATGTATAGGAAGCTGTATGATAAATATAACCTTTTCCTAGATGTGTGAATGAATGAATCATCTCTTATGATGGATGAATGGTAAAGGCAGATGTATGTTGAACGATGGATGCATCTTTTCTTATAGTGAATGAATTTTGAAGGTAGATATATGTTGAATGATGAATGTATCTTTTTTTTTATGATAAATGTTCTTTTCATGATGGATTAAGGATGAAGGCAAATGTATGTACAGACAAATGGGGATCTTTTCCTAGAATGAATGATGAAGGTAGATGTATGTACAAGCAAATAGGTATCTTTTTTTCTAGAATGGATGCATGAATGAATGTGAGTGAGCAAATCTATGAACCAATAATTGTGTTATAGAGATAAGTCTCCTCTCATAATTGTCATAGGAAAAACTTGTGTTTAACGGTGTGAATGATAGGCTTAATGAGATGTCTTATGAGGGAATAGGTTAAGTTAAGGTGATAAAAAGGCAAGGGAAGGTTTTGAGAAGTAGGTTGAGTTAGGGTGAATAGTGGTGAGGCTAAAGGTTTGGGCAAAATGCCAATTCACTGAGGAAAGCATTTAAGCATGTGTGGCTATAGAATGAATGATTATGGTGTGCATACAAATGTATATAACTGCATAATATGGTACCCTTTTTATTAGCTGGTATAAAGATTTTCAAATTGAATATTTTCTCTCGACCTATAATATAGTCCTAGACTGCCCTTTATGGGTTTTTATTCTAGAGAGGTATACTCAAATTTTTGCCTACACCGCCCATTATAAGTTTTCAACATTGTGAGCTTCTTTTCTACTTTTTTTTTAATTCAGCTTATCCACATTTTATTTAAGGCTTGGGATTCAATTGTGTTGTGTTGAATTTGGACTTGCACCTTTTAAAATGGCTGGATATGTTCTTGTCATGGGAGATTGACAAAGCTTTTCATATCAATAAATGCTAGCTTCATGCCCCATAGTGTTTTGAATCTTTATGCTTCTTTATTATGCTGAATGTAATCCTTTTGACCTTTTTCAGTACTATATTGATTATATTCCTATTATTAGGTAGCCCAAAGATTTTTTAACTAAATATTTTCTTTTAATTTCCCTAACTTCTGCTTAGGTTCATGCTTTGAAAGGAATTAGACTACTCATTTTTTCTTCTGAATAAGAGCAACCACGATTAAAAAGAGAATGCTCAATTGTTTGAGGCTTGGGGTATATCTTTTTGCTTTTTTAGGCTTTAGCATTTTGATATTTGAGAGCCTTCTGACCATTGAATTTTTATGTGAGAAAGAATTGAGAAATATTTGATGTTTAGAATGGCTCTTAGGTTTTAAAGGAACCAATTGGATGAAACACTTTTTTTGAAAACATGAATTTGATGCTTTAATTTTTAGAGACTGTTGAGTTTAGACCCTATTTAAAATTAAATGAAAGAAGCATTCATTTAGGTTTAGTTGCCCCTAGCTTTTTTTTTTTATTTCTCATCTCTCATTGAGGGATATTTCTCATGTCTTACAAGGAAAGATCAAGCTTTGAGCATTAGAATTGTGGGTAGTAGTGGTGAGCCATTTTCTAGAGAATCATAAATTGATTGTGATATAAGTGGATTAAGCTTATCAAATTTGTGTCTTTTTTTTCTCTTTTCTTTTGAAATCTCTTAACTCATTTTCAAGAGTACCATGGTATGCAATGAATGAGGTGCATAGAGATAAACATAAAAAGCCAAAATAATGTTTTATCAAACCATAATAATTGTTCATAACAAAATAAGCCAAGAAAGAAATACCAGTATCCTAACTATTATTGGAACCTCACATATCTTTGACAAGCTAGATCATGTTAAAAGACATAGTTAGTTCTTTAAGGAGGCTAACCAAAATCTTGAGATAAAGAACCCTAATTTTCAAAGTACTGAGGAATGGCTAGACATTTTTGTCTGGGGTGATTCATAGGATTATATATCGTACAAAGATCGTTGAGGATTTTGATGGCACGGTGAATGTTTTTGCACTCATTAGTAAGGTGACTAGTCTTTTAATGATATACACAATATAAGTCATGCCTATGTTTGGCTAAAATTGGCCTAGTTGATGGTTCCAGTGTCAATGGATGGATAAGGTTTTTGTTCCTTAATTTTATAAGACTTGAAGACAAGGGCCTATCAAACATTACAAATTTGCATGGTGGGCAACTGGGTTTGGTTCCTTAGTCATTGTTTACCCCTTCAATAGTTTTTAACTTAGATAACTCTTATCAAATCATGGCTTTAACATTCTCCATTTTGAAGCCAAGGCTTCTTTGATGATTACTCTAATGATGTACAAGTCGCTACCATCCACTATCATCTTTAGAAAAAGGGAAAGCAATGGTTATTTCCTTAGAAGAGCTTAAGTAAAGGATGACTCCTGTAGTTAGTGTGATACATAGGTAATATGGTATGATGCATGTTTCAAACATCATGATATTATGTATGGTGTAATTATTGATATCCATGAAGAACACACATAGGTTTTAGTGAATATGGTACCTATTTTAGGCAAGGTGATACTAGGTGACTAGAGTCTACATGATGAAAGATGAATGGCAATCCTTAGGTATAGTGTGTAAAATGTGAATACATAGGTATGTGAGGTTAGATTTGCATGTTACTCTTATTAAGGTGATACAAGGTGGATTGTAATGCATATATAATTAAGCATAAGTATTATACATGGATGAAGTCATATGTCAAACAAATGTATGTATGATGCATGTATATATATGGCAATGTTATGTATGATTTGTAGAAATGCCAAATGTTGTGTATGATTTCTAATAATGTCTAATGTTGTGCATGATTCTTAATTATGCCTATTAATCATTAATCCATCTTTCGGGAGAGAGTTGAAGTTAATCTGCTTTTCAATATGTGATCCTGAATTTCTCCTTTCTCCGTTAAAGTTAAAATGTATTTATACAACCACCTAAAGTAAATTCATTTTCTTATTTTATTAAAGGAAAAGTAATTGAAAAGATTACAAAAGCTCAAAATTAAACAAAAAATAAATAAAAGAGGAATAAGATTTAATTGAGGGGAGCTTCAAGCTTTTAGATAAAATATGTAACACCACCCCCTATTCATTTTCGAAGGAAATAGATAAAGCATGCTACTTCCCCTAGGTCACCCATCCTTAGATTACCCCAAGGTTCATTCATTTAACACTTATACCTTCTTTTGTATTATTAACCTATCTTGCCTGATTTGTGGTTATTATTGTACAACCATCTAATACTACCTATTTATTCTACAAAACACCATTTTACATCTATTATCCATTTTACAAAAATTTGGACAGCATAACAGCTAACCGAGTGAAAAATAAAAAATTTTTCCCTGCATAAAAACACTTCTATAATGATCATCGTAATAAAATCAACTCCTGGACCCCCTTCTACTCCTCTAGATTAACATCAAGCACCATTACACAATAGTCATAAGGTCTTAGACCCATAGTTTTCAAATATTGAAACAAATGCACATTTTTATTATAGATTCCAATGAATATAGATCATGTAGTGTATTATAAAGACATCTAGTTATTTATCCATAATATGCATCCACTATCTATTTCTAAACCTTAATATACCTGAGTGCATTTCTACTAGCAACTATCAGAATATAGATATATATACCAAAAGGACTCAACAACAACTACACTACACTGGATGAAGCTAGATAGCTACCCCGTCTAAGACCTACGCATCGGAACACCAACATGCTTAGTATACACTCAGTGGTGGAATTGACATAATAAATTCATGTCATGAATGTAGAGACACATATGAGAACACACATATAGATAAACAAACACTATAACCATTTCCATGCAAGGTTATCAGGTCATGTACCACTTATGTGATCTATCTTACAGTGCCTTGTCATGCAAGTAACTAGTTCATATTCCATCTGGTCAGCTCCATTAATTAAATCCATGTATTTATTTAACTACCATTATTGCTAGCCTAGTGGTGTTATATTTATTTAAGTATAAGGTTATTCAGGCCCTTGACAAATAGACTACACTTTAAGACACTGGATAGTGGGATCTATGTTGTGCAGTGGCCCATATTTTGGGCCTCGGTAGCTATACCTACCCAGTCCGATAGTAGGGATCAGTTCACTAGAACCTCCCAATATCGGACTGGTAGATAGTAGGGATCAGCCCCGTGGGATCTCCCAATATCTACAGGTGGGATAGTAGGGATCAGCCCTATGGGACCTCCCAATACCCTAAGTTAATATCTCCAATACAACAGTGGTGGACAGTAGGGATTATCTCTGTGGGACCTCCTAATATCCATATGAAGCCAATGTGTAGCAGGGATCAGCTCATGTAGACCTCCTAAAACTCGAGTGTGTAGGGTTCTACCTTAGAACCTCAGTTGTTACACCCACCATCACATCAACAACAGTGGCCCTAGAAAGACCAACTTGCCTAGCAGTTGCTAATTCCCTAGTTGATTAGTCAATCAATCCAGTGGGTGTTTAACTGATGGCCCATATCACTATTCATTATTCACTTATACAGTTATTATTCATTTTTTTCATCTTTTGTCCTGTCGCTAACAACTTATATATTCATTTCTGGTACATTTACACACTTTTTCCCATTTTAGGTCATTTGCCGTAAAATCACTATTCATTTGGTCATTTTTGCTTAAGTTACTATTCATTCGGTCATTTTATAAAATCATGCTTTCCATATCTCTAATCATACCAAACATAAATTTATTATTCCTTTAACCATTATACCTCATAATCATCATTGACCCATCTATCATTATTATGCCATTATTTGTACACATACAATCACAATTTCTCATGTCATTACCAATGTCACCATTTCTCAAGCTACCATTCCACACATCTTATTATTCATAGTCACATTCCAAGCATGAATTTTGCATCTCATTTCCATGTCAATGCCATACACATGACATACCATACAAGCATAACATTCGGCCATACATAGCACACACCCTTATAATTGGTTTCTCTCACCTAAATCATGCATACAAGGTTATTTTATTGCCATTAACACCATTATACCATCCATTTACATCAATTCCATGCCTAACCCTAAGTTTACCATTTCCATACACATGTATACATACAAAATCATGCAAAACTACATGGCATGCATCAATTGAGTCAATTCCACATACCTAGGGTGTGAAAACACCCCTTTTTGCATCGCTTCAAGGCCTTTAATGGTGTTCTCCTTTAACACCTTCTCTTTGACCTAAACTTAAAGAATTTCACCTTAGAAAAAATCCCAAAAATTCTATATAGCTCTAAATTAAAAATCTAAAACCATTGGATTTCTTAAAATCACCCAAGCTACCTAAAACAAAAATAAAAATTAGAATTAGGTCTCTTACACCCAAAAATGGCACTATTCACCTTTAGTGAATTCCTCTCTTTCCAAGCAAGATAATGTGAAATTTCCACTTGATTTAGCTTCTATAGATTGTAGAGGGTCAAAAGCATATAAAATTTGTTAATTTTAGTGGTGTATGGAAGGAGAGAGAGAAAGAAAATAATGGGAGGGCTTTACTTTGGGAATGGCATCAATTTTAAGGGTTAGGGAGGAAAAAGATGCATTTTGCACATGTGAGACCCTCACATGTGTAAAACCTTTTATATGGGCAAGGTGGATGGCCTAAATCCCAACACGTGGCGATCTAACGGTCTATATTCTCTTGATTTTCATTTAAACTTCAAAAATTCATAGTAATTTCTCCAGACCTCTAAAAGTAGGCATTTTAGTTTTAAAAATCCTCAATTAGTGCCATTAAGAGACTCTCAAAATTTCAAGTCAAAATTCCATCAAAAGCTATAGGTACTATTCACTCGCTAAATAAAATATTCCAAATAAATATTAGATGGTCATAAAAAATTAAAATTCCTTCACTAACTTATAGATTGGAATTTTTGAGGTTCAAAGTATGGCACTTTTGGGTCTATCTAGGCATATCCTAAGGCTGTCCCTATGCAACCTCGTTTTATGTCACTATTCACTAGTTCTTGACTTGAAATGATTTATTAGTTCTGCTCAATTTTTAAATTATTTCATTTTGTCTATTTTTTAGCCTATCAAAGTTTTATGACCAATTTTTCTAGCCTTATTAAGATGCCCTGACTCACAAAGAGCACTATTCATGCCACAGAGGTACTGTTCATGAAACTTCAACTTACGGGCATTACAATTCTTCCCCTTTTAAAAAAATTTCATCCTCAAAATTACCTGTTATGAAAGATAGAGGTGTTGTGCTTTCATCTACATTTCACTTTCCCACATGGCTTTTATGATGTTGTGGTGTCTGCATAGCACATTCACTAGAGGGATTGACTTGTTCCTCAGATGCTTTACTTCTCTAGCCAAGATCTACATTGATTCTTCTTCATACGTGAAGTCTGGTTGTACTTGTATGTCCTCTATAGCTATCACATGTGATTGATCCGATCTATATCACCTCAACATCGATACGTGAAATATGTCATGGATTCTTTATAGCTTAGAGGGCAATGCCAATCTATATGCCAAGGGTCCCACATATTTTGTGATCTTGCAAGGACCAATAAACCTGGGACTAAGTTTTCCCTTTTTACCAAATCTAAGCATCTTCTTCCATGGTGACACTTTTAAGAACACTCATTTATTGACTTCATACTCAATGTCTTTCTATTTTAAATCTGCATATGACTTCTATCGATCCGAGGCAACTTTTAACCTATCCCTTTATAATCTTAACCTTTTCTTCCACATCTCTGATTAAGTTAGATACCATAATCCTACCTTCCCCCACTTAACTCCGACAAAGCGGAGTTTTACACCTTCTACTATATAGTACCTCATAAGGTGCCATTCCTAAGCTGGCTTGGTAGCTATTGTTATAAGCAACTTCAACCAATGATAAGTACTAATCCTAGTTAGCTTTGAACTATATTGCACAACTGCAAAGCATATCTTACAATACTTGTATCACCCATTATGATTATCCATCCATCTAAGGGTGAAATGAAGTGCTATATGTCAGTCGAGTACCTAATACCTCATGTAGCTTCTTCCAAAATCTAGTAGTGAACCTTAGATCTTAATCTAAAATGATGGCTGCTGGTACTCTATATAACTACATGATCTTATCAATATAAAGTAGAGCTAGCTTTTTTAAGGAATAATCCATCCTTACCGAAATAAAGTGGGCTATCTTGGTTAATTTGTCCACTATTACCCATACAGCATCACATTTACTCCTAGTCAGTGGCAACCCTATTACAAAATCTATGGTGATCTTCTCCCATTTCGATTCTAGAATTGCTATTGGGTGTAATAATGCAGAACGAACCTAGTGTTCAGCTTTTACTTACTGGTAACTCAAGCACCAAGCTACATATTTAGCTACCTTCAGCTTCATTACTAGCCACTAGTAGTGGGGTTTCAAGTCAAGGTACATATTTATGCTCTCTGGGTGCATGAAGTATGGAGTTTCATGAGCTTCTTTTAAGATCTAAATTCTCAATCCATCTATTTTTGGTACATATAGTTTGTCCTGATAATAAAAGCTTTCATCTACACCCAGTTCAAACCCTATAGTCTTCCCCTTTTTGATTTTGTTAATGGTTTACACCATCTGTTCATCTCTCAACCAAGCCTTTTTTATCTACTACTTAGAGTCAAATTTAATCTATAACTCAGCCAAAAGGGCATTTTCTGCTCTATATTCCACTCTAGCCTGTATAAGCTTCAGGGTGGCAATGAGTTTCCTGCTCAAGGCATCCATAACCAAATTTGCCTTTTTTGGATAGTAGTCGATCAAAAAATCATAGTCCTTGATTAACTCCATCAATCATCATTGCCTGAGATTCAATTCCTTCTATGTAGGTAGTTACTTGAAACTTTTGTGATCAATATAAATATAGCACCTTTCTCTGTATAGGTAATGTCTACACACCTTCAATGCAAATATAATAGTAGCCAATTCTAGAACATGTGTAGGGTAATTCTTCTCATGAGGCTTCAATTGCCTAGAGGCGTATGCAATCACCTGCCTTCTTGCATCAAAACACAACCAAGTCTTTTTTCTGAGGCATCACTATATATCACAAACTCCTTCCCCTATTTGGGCTGAATAAGAATTGGAGCCTCTGTCAAAATCATTTTTAACCTATCAAAACTGGCTTGACATTTGTCATTCCATTCAAACCTCATATCCTTTCTTAATAGTCATGTCAGTGGAGCTACAACCATTAAAAAACCCTTTACAAACCTCTGATAATATCCTGCGAATCCTAGGAAGCTTCGAATCTCAATCACATTCCTAGAAGGATCCATTCTAGTACAACATTAACTTTACTTGGGTCTACTCTAATACCCTCAGCTGAGGCAATGTGACCCAAAAAAGCTACTTCTTCCACCCAGAACTCATATTTACTTAGTTTGGCATACAACTACCTCTCCCTTAAAGTCTGTAACATAATTCTGTGGTGCTACTCATATTCCTCCTGAGTCTTAGAATACACCAAAATATCATCTATGAACACCATAACAAACTGATCCAAGTAAGGCTTGAAAATCCAGTTCATTAGGTCCATGACTGTTGTTGGGGCATTAATGAGCCTAAATGGCATCACTAGAAACTCATAATGCCCATATCGAGTCTTGAAGGCATTTTTAGGGATGTCACTCTCTTTAATCCATAATTGGTGATATCCTAACCTTAAATCTATATTAGAGAATATACCACCACCCCACAACTAATTAGAGAGATCATCAATTCTAGGTAATGGGTATTTATTTTTGACTATTACTTTATTCAATTACCTATAATTGATACATAACTGAAGTGACCTGTCTTTCTTTTTCACGAACAATACAAGTTCTCCCTAAGGTGAGATACTAGGACTGATGAAGCCTTTATCCAATAGTTCCTACAGCTGCAACTTTAACTCTTTTAATTCTACTAGTGCCATCCTATATGGTGTAATGGACACTAGGTTTGTACTAAGATATACCTCAATCTCAAAGTCTAACTCTTAATATGTTGGTAATCTTAGTAGTTCATCTGGGAATACATGAAGAAATTTTGATACCATTGGTATCTAATCAAGGCTAGATACTGTGGTACTAGTATCCACCATATGAGCTAAGAATGCTTCACATCCCTTTCAAATTAGTCACCTAGCTATAATGGCTAAAATGATATTGGATAGGGAGTTTCTTTTTCCCATAACTGTTACCTTTTGTCCATCTATCATCTATAGGGTAAATCTTTTTCTCTCATAATCAATCACTACTTTATGTTCTGATAGCCAGTCTATACCCAATATGACATTAAACTCATGAAAAGGAAGTTCTATTAGATCTACTGGAAATGTCTAATCTTGAATTATCATAAAATAGTGTCTATAAACTGTATTCACTGTCACACTCTGCCCAATCAAATTGCTCACCTAAATTTCTAAATCTATAGACTCTGGCTCTAGTCCCCTATCTCATGTTGGTGTGGTGCAAATATAGGAATGTGTGGAAACAAAATTAAATAAAGCTAACACAAGCACATCAAATAAGTAAAAAGTACCAATAATGACATATGGTGCTTCAACTTCCTCTTGGGCATAGATAGCGTACTACCATGATAGAGGTCTAGTCTCTAATCTCATCATCTAATTGGCACTCGACTGCTCTTACCTCATTTGTCTTAATCCTCTGCTAGGTGCTACTGCAGTTGATGCCTAGGTATGTGTAGCCTATGGTTGTCTTTAAGGACACTCCTACTGAAAATGGTCTTTGGCTCTACATATAAAGCATTCTCATCTCATATACTACTAGCACTACCCTTAATGTCTCCTTTTATAACTCCTATATGTCAGAGGTGCACTTCTAGCTATAAACACTGAAGCACTTAAGGCCTATTGTGATGGTCAAGACCTAGGAGGGATGGCCTGACCTGACCTCTGTGGTGGGACCTACCTCTCGGACTACTATCCTAACTTTCTTTGAGACTGTTGTCTAGGCTGGAACTCCCTCTGTCTCTTTACCCTCTAGGAGTTGAACTCGTTTGACTTGCAGCTAATGGTCTCTTCCTTTAAAATAGCTCTCTCTTTTCCTACATCATGTTCTCTATGTCATAAGCAATAGCTATCAATTTTGAAAAAATCTCTAACCTTGGTGGTGGCAATCTGCATCCACAGCTTGACATTAAGGCTTTTTTTAAACCTCTTACATCATTTTTCCTCAGTGGGTAAGAACTCCTTAGCATTTCTGCTCAGGGGAGCAAAGCCCTTCTCATATTCTAACATTAACCTCTGCCCCTATTTCAGGTCCAGGAATTCTTGTCTCCTTTTCTCCTTATAAGACTCTAGAACATATCTTTTATAAAACTCCTTCAGAAAATACTCCCAAGTAAGCTATGTTATTGCTTTCCTCCTTTTTATTATGTCCCACCAGTGGAAGGCTTCTTCTTGAAGAAGAGATGTAGCACATTTAAAGCTTTTTTCCTCTATACATTCTAATATTTCCAAGATTCTCATAATTCGCTCTAGCCAATATTCAGCTCTTGCAGCATCATCCTCCTATGCACTTAAGAAATCCACTGCCCTTATCCTTTTCACCCTTTCTAAATAAGTCTTCTGCAATACTACTGGGGCTAGTGGAGGTGGTGCAGGAGCTAGAGGTAGTGGTGGTGGAGAAGTAATGTTCCTCGGTAGCTCTATTATCTACTGCAATAATGCTAGTGAGGCTTATGCTTGAGGCTGTGGTTGTGGTGGTGGCTAGCATGCAACATCGCTTGGCTTTAGTGTTGGGAGCATGGCTAGCCACCTCTTCACCCTATTCTGGTTGGGTCTGGTCACTCATCGTATATCGCTATATAGAAAATAACTTATTAGCTTCATATAATGCAGCTTAATCCTAACACAAAATCCTAGACCTTTGTACTCATGTATAGTATGCTTAGGAATGCCTAAACCTACTCTGATACCACTAAATGTAACACCCCTTATCCATTCCTAAAGGAAATAGGCAAAGCGTGCTCCTTCCCCTAGGTCACCCATCCTTGGATTACCTTAGGATTCATTCGTTTAACACTTATGCCTTCTTTTGTATTATTAACCTATCTTGCTTGATTTGTGGTTATTATTGTACAACCCTCTAATACTGCCTATTTTAGTCTGAAAAACACCATTTTACATCTGTTATCTATTTTACAAAAATTTGGGCAACATAACGGCTACCTAGGTGAAAAATAAAAAATTTTTCCCTGCATAAAAACACTTTTATAATGACCATTGCAATAAACTTAACTACTGGACCCTTCTGGTGCCCCAAATTAACATCAACCACCATCACACAATAGTCATAGGGCCTTAGACCCATAGTTTTCAAATATCGAAATAGACACACACTTTTATTATAGATACCAATTAACATAGTTCGTGTAGTATATTATACAGACATCCAGATATCTATCTATAATATACATCCACTGTCTATTTCTAAACCCTAATATACATGAGTGCATTTCTACTAGCAACTATCAGAGTACTGAGATATATACCAAAAAGACTTAGCAATAGCTACACTGCACTAGAAGAAACTGGACAAGTACCCCATCTAAGACTTGCGCATCAAAACACCGACACGTTTAGTGGTGGAATTGACATAATAAATTCATGTCATGAATGTAGAGACACATATGAGATCGCATGTATAGATAAATAGACACTACAACCATTTCCATATAGGGTTATCAAGTCATGTACCACTTATATGCTATATCTTAAAGTGTCTTGTCATACAAGTAACTAGTCATAGTCTATCTGGTCAGCTCTATTAATTAAATCCATGTATTTATTCAATTGCCATTATTACTAGTTTAGTGGAGTTATATTTATTTAAGTATAAGGTTATTCAGGCCCATAACAGATAGACTACACTTTAAGACATCAGATAGCGGGATCTATGTTGTGCAGTGGCCCACATTTTTGCCTCGATAGTTGCACCTACCTAGTTCGAGAGTAGGGAACAGTTCACTAGAACCTCCCAATACCGGATTGGTAGACAGCAGGGATCAGCCTCGTGGGACCTCCTAATATTTGCAGGTGGGATAGCAGGATCAGCCCCGTGGGATCTCTCAATACCCTAAGTCAATATCTCTAATACAACACTAATGGATAGTAGGGATTAGTCCTATGGGACCTCCCAATATCCACATGCAACCAATAGGTAGCAGGGATCAGTTTAGGTAGACGTCCTAATACTCGAGTGTGTAGGGTTCCACCTTAGAACCTCGGCAGTTGCACCTAGCATCACATTAACAATAGTGGCCCTAGAAGGACCAACTTGCCTAGCAGCTACTAATTCTCTAGTTGACCAGTCAACCTATCCAGTGGGTGTCTAACTGATGGGCCATGTCATTATTCATTATTCACTTATACAATTATTATTCATTTTTTCATCTTATGTCTTGTTGCTAACAACTCATATATTCATTTTTGGTACATTTATACACTTTTTCCCATTTTAGGTCATTTACCGCAAAATCAATATTCATTTAGTCATTTTTGCTTAGGTTACTATTCATTTAGTCATTTTCTAAAATCGTGCTTTCCATATATCTAATCATAACAAACGTAAATTCATTATTCCTCTAACCATTATATCCCACAATTATTATTGACCCATCTATCTCCGTTATGCCATTATTTGTACATGTACAATCACCATTTCTCATGTCATTACCAATGTCACCATTACACATCCTTTTAGGTCACCATTTCTCAAGCTACCACTCCATACATCTAATTATTCATAGTCACATTCGTAGTATGAATTTTGCATCTAATTTCCATGTCAATGCCATACCTAGCATGCCATACATATGAATATACATGACATCTCATGCATGTATACCATTCAGCCATACATAACACACACCTCTACACTTGGTTTCTCTCACCTAAAATCATGCATACAAGGTTATTTTCATGCCATTAACACAATTATCCCATCCATTTACATCAAAAATTCCATGCCTAACCCTAAGTTTTACCATTTCCATATACATGCATACATAGAAAATCATGCAAAACTACATGGCATGCATCAATTAAGTCAATTCCATATACCTAGGATGTGAAAACACCCCTTTCTCCCACCACTTCAAGGCCTTTAATGGTGTTCTCCTTCAACACCTTCTATTTGACCTAAACTTAAAGAATTTCACCTTAGAAAATTTCCCAAAAATTCTATACAACTCTAAATTAAAATCTAAAACCATATTATTTCCTAAAATCACCTAAGCTACTTAAAACAAAAATAAAAATTGGGATTAGGTCACTTACACCTAAAAATTGCACTATTCACCTTAAGTGAATTCCTCTCTTTCCAAGCAAGATAGTGTGAAATTTCCACTTGATTTAGCTTTTATGGATCATAGAGGGTTAAAAGTATATAAAATTTGTGAATTTTTATGGTGTATGGGAAGAGAGAGAAAAAAAAATGGTGGGAGTGCTTTACTTTGGGAATGGCATCGATTTTGGGTGTTAAAGAAGAGAAAGATGGGTTTTGCACATGTGAGCCCCTCACTTATGGAAACCTTTTATATGGGCAAGGTGGATGGCCCAGATCGCAACACGTGGCAATCTAACGATCCATATTCTTTCGATTTTCATTTAAACTTAAAAAATTCACAGTAATTTCTCTAGACCTCCAAAAATAGCCATTTTAGTTTTAAAAATCCTCGATTAGTACCATTAAAAGACTCACAAAATTTCAAGTCAAAATTGCATCGGCAACTATAGTTACTATTCACCCATTAAAATAAAATATTCTAAATAAATATCAAATGGTCTCAAAAATTGAAAATTACTTCACCACCCATAGATTGGAATTTTTAAGGTTCAAGGTATGGTATTTTTGGGTCCATTTAGGCATATCCGGAGGCTATCCTGGCATAACCTCATGTTATGTCACTATTCATTAGTTCTTAACCCAAAATAATTTATTGGCTCTGCTGAATTTTCAAATTATTTCATTTTGTCCATGTTCTGGCCCCATTAAAGTTTGATGACCAATAAGCCCCTTTCTAGCCTTGCTAAGGTGCCTCAACTCACAAGGAGCATTATTCATGCCATAGAGGTACTGTTAATGAAACTTCGACTTACAGGCATTAAAAAAGTATCTGCTTGGCATCAATGAGATTTTGAATGGCATGATAAAGAGTGGTGCACTTGTCTATGAGATAGCGTGTCACTTGATGATGAGCACAATATAGATTAAACTTATGATTAGGTGGAGGATGGTCAATTCGCTACTTAGGCATTGATGGCTATAGTTTTTCTTCTTTTATGAGCTTATTCAAGCTCTAAGATAAAAGTTTGCCCAATTTAGAGAAATGGCATGTCGTAACCTTATTGACATTAGTGACTTTACCTAAATTATTATTTTGATGGGTAGGTTCCCTCATTCTTCTTCAATCCTTTACTTTTAAGTGCTAGTTCAAGATTAACATCTGTCCTTAAGCCATTCCTATATGGTAATGCCTTTAGCAGAGAGCTTGACATTTATGTAAGTATTAGCATTCTTAATAAAAATCTTGATCTGGTTGGTATCATCAGGCTTATTTCTCATTTTAAGTGCCTTATCCCTCTATCGTTCTAAGTATTCTGAAAAGGATTCAATGGGTTTTTGGCATACTAATTCCAAGTCTTTAAGGGGCACCTCGATGGTTGCATTATTTGAGTATTGCCTATTGATTGCATGAGCCAAATCTCTCTAGTTCACTTTAACCTTCTTTTCTAAGCTATGGTACCAATATAAAGCTTGCCCAATAAGAGACATACTAAATAGGCTTACTATTTATGCTTCTAATAAATGGGTCAATCTCATAGCTATAACATACTACTTCAAATGGCTCTTTGAGTAAGAAGTACCATTGAACTTATGTAAATTTATCATTTTAAAATGTGGGGTATGGTATGATTAGGCTTTAAGCCTATGTCTTCTTGGTTGATATCTTTGCCTCCAATCACTAGATGACTCATGGCTTCTTGTTTTTTGTTTAACTCTATAATAGGATTAATCTCATCATACTTCAGTTATAGGACCCTATTATAGTTAGGTTGCACGAATGTTCTCTCAACAATAGAGACCTAGTCATCTTTTTTCTCATCCATTTCTTTCTTGTTACTATCAGTAGTAGAAGGTTGGCTTATATCTCACTGGGCATATATACTTGAGAGTGCACTAACCATGGCAGTGATCATCTTTTCTCTATATCTTAAAGGACCTAAATTAGCATGGCTTTTATTACTACTTCATTTGCAAAAATTATTGCTTCTTTTTAGTAGGTTCAAGATGGATCAATGAAGGCTGCAAAACAAAGGGTCAATGATAATGTATGAATTTTCTATGATGATACATGATATGTAACATGTACCTTATGTTTAAATGATGTCAAATATGCTACATGCATATATGTGGATGTGTGGTAAGGATAGTTAACACATTAGTGAGATTATTAGGTATGTGATCAAGAAGTCAATGAACATTTACATGATGATAACCTTTGATGCATGGTTAGCATGTCATGTTTTAGTGTGAGATGTAAATGAAGTGTCTTTACAACGCATGAGTACTAAGATGGAAATATAAAAGTTTATGAGATACATATGGTACATAAAAAATAAGAAAGATATAAATTTTATGTCATGAAGTAGATATAATGTTAGGTACATGAGGAAAAAAAGGCTATATGTTAGGATGTACAAAGACAAACACAAGCAATAAGCCTTCCAACCTTATTACTCCCCATAAGTGGTTTTAGCAATTCTTCTTAGGCAGGCTTACCCAAGCATTATCAGGGGAAGCATAGGTTTGATTATGGGTCTAATTAAGCCTAATGACCTCCCATATTTAAAGCGCATGAAAGAATAATGGCCTATAACATTTAAGTCTTATTCGAGGTGAAATTAGGATGGGCTCATTCTACATAAAAGGAAAGATAGGCTTGGCCCCACTTTAAATAAGGTTAAATATAATAGGCCTATATAGTAATCAAAATGCAATCACAAACTCTTAGGATAATACTACCTAGAGAAAGTTACTAAGCATGACTATATAGGCTCATGGCCTTGTCTAGAAAGGCTTTATGGTTCCCATAAGTGAGGGTCCCTCCTAACGATTCATTCCAATCATGGATGATAGCAACTGGTTAATTCATCATTTTATATACCCAAAGGTATGAGCCCTGTGATTGATGGATATGCTAGCAATCGCCTATTCTTAATTAGAAAATTAGTTCATGGTTTGCAACACCATCTAAGGTAAAATGAGACATAATTTTAATAGAAATGAAATGCATAGGACTGATAAAAATTAGAATATTAGAAAGAATATTATTTGGGCACTTTTAGATACAATTCTCAGTCCCAATGAAGTTACCACTGTAGATTTTTTGTTGTTTTACTGGGGACAAAGTGGTTAGTGTTTGGAGTAGCCGCCAGGCTCCATACTAGTACCACTAATTAGTTGCTCAAAAAGAGTTTGAAATTAGCTCTTATTTATGCCCTAATAATACATCTTCTTTTATATTCAAATGTTTATCAATCACTTATCATACAAGCAATCATTAAAATTAAAGCATACACGTCACCTTTTCACTTAGAGAAAATAAATTGCCATATTTATAATATACAACAAGCATAAGTGTAAATTGACATCCATAACTTAGGTTATTTATTAGTTGATGTTTAACCTAACAACTGCTTGTAATCCCATTGGAATTGGTAGTAATTGTCTAACTCTCATCTCTAAGAGATTGGTCTTTGTTAAAATGCATTTTTATGTAACTTTTACTAAAGAAATCTCAAAACCATTTTATTTAGAAAATACCAATTAATTATGTAGAAAAATCATTAATGTGAGGTTAGGCTTTTTACATGTAAAATAAGTTATTAAGCTATGTATTACAACATAAAATAATCAAAAGAAATAAGAGATACAAAACCAAATAAACAAATAAGGAATAAGCTATTTGGCTATGTCTCTACATTAACAAGTCCATGTGGACTCAATATGGCCACTGGTCTATCTTCATGTAGACTACTACATGTCATGAAAGATATTATCTGTTCAGACCTCATATCAAGCAAGAAGGGTTAATCTTACACAACTCAAGGCAAATGATTAGCAATATAAACATAAGTCTTTAAAGACCTAATAATAACATCAAACTAAATGATAATAATATGTGCAATAAATTGCAAAGCAAATATAAATGATCATGGTACATGCCCAAATAATAGTCATGAAATAGAAGGATGGATGATAAACTAATCATACAAAGGAGAACATGAATTCATCACAAAAATATTCATACAAATTAAAATTCAAAACATGTGTTCATGTGAACTAGACTTCTCATGAAAGGGAGTCTATGCGAACAACATATAAAACACATATCTTTAAACATATATTCATGTAGACTATGCTCCTAGTGAAAGGGAGTCCATGTAGACCACACATCAATTTCAAAATATTAATGACATGTATATTAAGAAACATAATGGTTATGTGACATTATAAAGGTATAAAGATAGATCAATATCATACAATAGAACATGTCAAAATAAAGCACAAGGTGAGCATAATTTTTTAATCGAACAATGGTCCGTGCAAACCTCATACCATAAACATGTTCAAACTGTAGGTTCATACAAACCTTATCATACATTAAAATAAGTTCGTGCAATTTAGGTGTCTATTCTAGAACAATTACATCAAATTAATAAATGATTAAATTTGATGTAAATATTACAAAACATTAACTTACTCCTATAATTGATATGTGGATTACATAAAATCTCCTCATATATCAATTAATCTCAGGAGATCCTTAGTTACAAAAATAATACAAAAGGAATGAATAACACAAATGGAGGCCTAAAATCTTACCTTATAAAGAGCTTCAAGTAATAAAGTGAAAGTTGAGTTTTAGAAAGAAAGATTATTTTTAATGCAAGCTAAGGTCTAGTAGAATGAGTCCTGCTTTAGAGTTAGTGCTTAAGTTCTCGAAACTAAGAGTATAGATTCTCCAATTTTTTCTCCTTGGACCACCTTTTTTCCAATTGAGTGGAGTATTTAAAGAGTTGAATGAGTAGTTCTTCCATTCTAAAAAAAGGGGTCCTAATAGGATTAGGAGTCAGAGTCTAAACAAGAAGATTGAGATTCTCAAAGATTTTCAACGGTAGGTCCGTATGGACCATGGTGTCTAAGCCTATGTGAATATAGGCTTCAGTTTATCCAGGTGGTTCATAGGCCTTAGGCCTTATTCTATGCTTAGTCTATTTAGTCCATTAGGTTTGTTCAGGTGGACCATGGGCTATAAGCTTTACTATTCTAAGTTAGATCTCATTTATTGGTGCGGACTTTATAGCATCAAGTTTGGACAGGCTTGTACCAAGGTGGTTTATATGGACCAAGGTTTTAAGTTGCTTACCTTGTTGATTAAGCCTATCTCTAGTTATCATCATAGGCCAAAAAGTAAGGAATCTATAATAGCCCCACTTTGGTGTGTTCTGTGAAAATACAAAGATTAAAATCATACATATCAAAGTACTTGAGTTCAAGATAATCACCTAAAGTTATACTCACCTGGCGTAAAGCTACATCGAATATAGATTCCTACCTCCAAGTCAAAGGAAAAACTGGCTAGACCTAAATTATATCCCTTTAAAAAAGACTTAATATTGTGAAGATAAACTACAGTAAATATGGTTGCCTATTTGTGCTCGAGTGAAGTGAAAATCCAACTAGGTCTGAACATGCCTTCAATTCTGAAGTTTCTAGATATATAAGGTTTGAAAGTAAGCTACATCGAATATAGATGCCTACTCACCTTCAGTTAAAGATAAGCTACACTGAATATGGATGCCTACTTACGTTCGAGAGAGTTTCTAAATGTTAATGCTGAAGAAAATGACACCTAATGCAAGTGCTTATTTTCCTCTAAGCAAAGATAAGCTACACCTTATACGAGCACCTCTTTGCCTTCAAGGGAACTTTGAGATGTCAAACTAAAGAAAAGTATAATAAATACGAGTGCCTATTTGCCTCCATATGAAGATAAAATACATCGAATGTGGGTGTTATTACCTTTAATTGAATTTCAAGATGTATAACTAAAGAAAACTACATCGGATCCAAGTGCATGTTCGCTTCTTAGTGAAGATAACCTACACTGAATGTGAGTGCTTGCTTACCTTCAAGTTTGTAAGTTACAGATGGACTGAACCAAATATGGCAATAAAGTTTAAAAGAGTTGACCAAACTGAATCTTATGACAGGTTTGAAAGAGAGTTTAATGATGTGATCCAAACTAAATCTTGTGATAGGTCTAAAAAAAATGATTCGAACCATATCTAGTGTCAAAGATATTAAAATCATGTAAGTATATGTGTGACATCATTTGCACATATGTTATGTGTTATGTAAGTGTAGGACTGATGCATGAGTTAAAGGCTTAAATGTATCTAGGTGCATAAAAGTGATAAAGGTGTATGGCTAATACATGTGAGCATGCATGACTTATGTGACTAAGAGATGTGTATGTGTGAATTGATATAGGCTAATATGAATGTAGTATCATGAATTCTTTAAAAATAGTGGACTTCTATTCCTAATGTTTTGTCTACCACTTCATGGTCCAACTATTGACCAACTATAGGATTTTGCTAGTTAATGATAATAATGATCGGTTAGTTCACCATTTCATATAACTGAAGGCATGAGGCCTCTAAGTGATAGATATGTCAGCAATCCCACATTCTTGAATGAAAAATGGGTTTAAGGTTCACAACACATCCAAGATTAAAAGGGGTATAGTTTATATAGAAACAAAATACACGAGACTAAAAAAAATTATAATATTAGAATTTATATTATTTGGGCACTTTTGAATTCAATTCTTATTCCATAATAGAGTTGCCACTTTAGATTTATGAGATGTTTTATTGGGGATAAGGCAGTTAGTGTTTGGAGTCACCATTGGATCTACACCAAGACCACTAATCTTATGCCTAGAAAGGATTCAAAATTAGATCTTATTTGTGCCTAGTAATATACCTTTCTTTATATTTTAATTTTTATCAATAATGTATCATACAAGCAAGCATCCTAATTAAAGCATTAATGTC
>CANXYI010884977.1:0-10325 GCA_948208565.1 Hura crepitans
TTTGGCCACAAAATTTTACCAGTAAGTAGAGGGGATTAAAATAAGAATTTTAAAATAAATGATTTAATTTTTAGTAGTCCCAGTGAATTTTGGTGAATATTTGAAGTTTTCCAAAAAATCGGGATGGTTTGGGATTATTAAGACCACCTTTGACATGTCAAGGTGGGCTCCACTTCTTGCTAAATGGACATGCATGTTTCCATGTGGTGAATAAAGGTTGACAAATGGATTTCCACTTGGCCATGTATAAAATGCTTTCCTTCCCCATTTTTGCTATTGTTGATGCTATAGAGGGAGGAGAAACACCATAACTCTCTCCTGCAACCACCAATTTGAATGATTCTAGTTTCTAAAAATTCTTCTACATGCTATGCACCATGAGGAACAAGTATTAGGCCAAAAGGAGTTATCATTTGGGAGATAAAATTCAAACAAATTGACTAGTTTAGATAGTCTATAATCCTAACCCAAAAGTGAGTCTATGTCTGTTTCTCTTCCTTTTCTTTGGATTTTTGGCTGATTTTTTATGATGGAACATGGCTAACATCTAAATGGTGATGTGTGTAAGGTGGTTGTGGCATGAGGATAGCATTTGGAGGCCCACAGAGGAGGAGAGGAGTCATCGTGATGGCTAGAATTGAGGTTGGCAGCTTAGGCATGGTAGAGATGGCACCTTCAAAGTGGAATGTAAGTGGACTCCAAGACTTTTCTTCATGTCGTAGGATGCCTAGGCTAGCAAATCTAGAATTAGGATGGCCAAAATGATGAATCTAAGGTTTATTTCCTTCTTGGTTGTGTTGGTTAACTTGTGAACTTAGTGAAATCTATAATGGTGTTTGTAAGGTTAGCCTTCATGCTTGCTAAATTTGCGATCTATGGTTGATTGGATGGGTAATTTGCTACCTATGATGAATATTTAGAATGTACTTTACATGCTAGGATGAGGATTGTGAGAATTGAGAGAAGAAATCATCATGGATTGTGTATTTTTGGCTTGTACCCATAAGCTATCATGAGTAATTTTTAGAAATGTTGCTTCGTGCCTTAGCTATATTGGCTTAGATTGAGATGTTTATGACCATATTTGAGTTCATGCTATGTAAATGTGATTAAATAATGTTATTATATGTCAAGCAATGGGAATTGAGTCCATTTTCCTTAAGTACTTAAGAGCAAAACATGGCATGTTGGCATGACATTTAAGGTTGTTAAAGTGTTAGTTAAGTACATTACTACGGCTTGCTAATTGGCATGAATTGACTATAGAATTAATTAAGTATTTGACATATTGATATAACAATGTACACTTGAAAATGTGCCTTGAAATGGCTAAGAAAGATTTGGACTAAAACATGTATTTAAAGCTTGAGATAATGACTTAAAAAGCGGCTTCAAATGACCTAGTAAATTGAACTTTATTTGTGCCTTTGAGTGGCTAGAGTTGAACTATGTGTTTGAATGGCATTTGTGCCTATATTTTGGCCTTGGATTTAGCCTAGTTATATTTGGTTTTGTGCCTAGAAATTTATTTAAAAGAACAATAAAAACTAAGTTAAAATTCAACTTAAAATAGGCCTAGAAACTAACTTCAAAAGTGGTCGAAATGACCTATAACTGTCTAGTTGACCAGTACTTGAACCAAAATTGTCACTGGATAGAAAGTATTACCTTTTTAAGTAGAAATTCCATGATAAATCATAACATATGACATCTTTATTTTTTATTAAAGCAAGCTTAAAAATTATTTTGGAATTTTACCCGGTATAGCCAAGATGTGGCTATACCAGTCTGAAGAAAAAATTGAAGTATGAGATAAACTTTTTAACTATCTATTTTTGAAACTTAAATATTATAAGAATATTTTTGGTAAATAAATGAATTTAAATTGAGCTACTTGGCCCATTTGTTAGACACCAACTAGATGGGTTGACTAGTCAACTTAGGGTTTTGCAACTGCTAGTTGTCTGATATTTAGATAGTTATTTTAATGGCGACTAGAGAGGTCTACAAACTTATTTCTATTATGTCACCCAGTTATTAATGATGATTTGTTGCTAAGGAGGCCTATGGGTTGATCTCCATTATGTCACACAGCTACTTTTATTTTTGTTTAGAGAGGCTACGGCTGATCTCAATTATGGCACGTATGCTAGTGCAGTAGTGTATGTCTCGAATGGGGACCATTGCACCAGTTTATTTTCCCTCTAGATCTAGTGTCTTAAAGTGTCATCTTCCTAATCAGGCTAGTGAAGAAAATTAAGTAATAAATAGAATAATAATGAAAGATGAAGTTTAAGCTTATTTGGATGACTTTTTTAAAGAAAGTAGTAAAAAAACAGTAAAGGTGTAACTTAGTCATTTTTCACATATAAGCAAATAAAAGTGATTTTTTAAAGCGTGCATGTCAAAGGTAATAATACTTACTCTACATAATTTATTTGAGTCAAAAATGCTATTTTCAAACCTAATAAATACCTTAGGGGTATTTTAGTAATTTAGCACCCTAGTGTATAATTAAATCATATAATGAAGTAAAATCATTCTTAAACTACATAGGTATGTTAATGATATAAATGCCATGATTAAAATGCTTTAAGTTCACCATCGAGTATCTCGTATACTCAGCATACCTATTTTGGTGTGCAAGTACACAACGGTAGGAACCTGCCTCGTGAAGCATGATGATAGTGGTTTAGAGGGTACAAGTGAAAGATTGTGATGTAATTATTGTAAAGTTTTGATATCCATGTACCTAGGTGGGAATTGGGTAGAAATACATATGCAAGCTATAGACATGTAATGCATTTAAGTAAATATAACCTGCTGATGTAAATAAAGTATCTTTATATGCTCTTTTCATGAATGTATGACACAGTTGGGATGTGTGATGTTGATGTGAGCCTGAGGCTCTATTTATGCACGTTTTATCTGTGGCCTAAGTCCTGAGTTTGATATGTGCTTAAGCTGATGCTAGGATGAGAATAAGGGACCTATCTGGTGTTATGAATTGTTTATAAAAGTGTTAAACAGGTGTGTTAAAATTTTACGATGGGTGACCCAACGTGAAGTGCATCACTTATAAGGTTTCTTTAGGAATCCAATAAGAGGTGTCACAGTTATGCTATTAGATTTTTGACATGATGACCTCAATGCTTACCTTAATTTATGTGCCAAAAGGTTTTTGATGTTTTATTTCATTTTAAGTAAAGAAATGCTTTTTTATATAAAAGTTTTAAATTTTAAGTGATTTTGGATAATGGAACTGGATATCATTTTGTGTGCGCATGTCTCCAATTTTAGTCCGAGATACAGATCGGGCAGAGGGCACCTTAGCTACTGAGGCTCAAATCTTCTCGTGTTTCCTATCTTCTACTTGTGCATCAAAACATCGAGATGCTGAGTATAACTCAGTGGTGAACTTGAGAAACATAATATACATGTACACACTCATAAAGGCAAACATGCAATTACGAATAATGTGCAGCAGTTCAAATATTTAATAAACAATTATGGGTTATATACAATAATGCACATGTTAAGCTAAAATATTTTCATTCTCATAGCCAATTACTGTTCATTTCATAATATAGTTAAATTTCCCATTATATGATTTAGATTTAATATGGCCCATACTGGTAGACTTTACCTCGATAGCTGCACTTACCAATCGTACAATGGCTCTTATTGAACATCAACAACTGTACCTGCACTATCATACAGTGGCTCACATTGAACTATGGTGGTTGTACACAATCTATGGTATATAGTACAATAGCTCTTAATAAACCTCGGTGGCTGTACTCATGCTATGGTATATAATATAATGGCTCTCATTAAACCTCGATGGCTATACCCATACTATGGTATATATTATAGTGGCTCTAATTAAACCTTAGCAGTTGTACTAGTGCTTTCATGTAGTGGCTCCAATAGAACCTCGATGGCTACACCCGTTCATAACAATATTACAAATGATAATAAATGACTTGACTCAAACTTAGCAGCTGCTTAACTTCCTAATTGATAGGTCAACTCATCTAGTAGGTGTCTAACTATATGAGTCTTAATTTCCCATTTTTATTATTCATTCAAATAATGGTAATTCAATGACATTTAATGTCATATTCACTATTCAGTTGTTCATTTTATAACCAATATTCACAATGCCATATTTATGTGATCTTCATGACCACTTTTCCATACACAAAGACATTCACATTCCTTATTCATTTCATATATATACCACTTTATTTCATTTTACAATACACATAAACATATTCATTTGCACATCCATATGTGTTAGCTATTTTACCTCATAAAAGTATGACAAATGAATCAATTTCATCAAGTATTCTCCATTTCATTAATCACACATATTCAATCTCTATTTATACCTAAATTACATGCCTTTAATGCATTAATAGCTTAAACACATTTACATACACATAAGTGACACCATTCAACCACTTTATTCACATCAACTTACATATTCATTTTCATCCCATTTATCACATTTATCCTATATTACTTTTATACCATACATCACATAATTGGTTCTTTTGCACATCCATTTGTGCATGTTCTTCCATAACACAATTTCATGCCAATTAACACATTTTCATCAAATAATATTTCATTTCATCAAACACATATCTTTAAGTCCAATTTTGACTCAAAACCGTACCATTACACTAAGTAACAAACACACATTCACATGACACCATTTGGCCACTTCTTGTTCCTCATTTTACATCTTCACTTTCATACTTTTTATCATATTTTCAAGCTTCACATACACATATTATTGATTCACCATAACCATATCACCAACTCATATACATTTACATACACCTATAACAATTCCATACAAGGAAATTTCACCTTTTTATACACAAAATGCTCATTTATACATTTTAACTCACATTCACATACCTTGAACACTCCACTCCTCACTTCAAGGCTTATCAATGCCTTATTTTCCTTGAATCACTTCTTTTCATACACATATTGGATTTTATTTTAGAAAAATCCTCAAAAATTCTACAAAGCTCCACATTCAATTCTAATTACATCAATTGCCTTAAAATCACTCCTAGTCCTCATAACAAAAACAAAAATTAAAGTTTAAATACTTATAAGACTTGGTGGCACTATTCACCAAGTTGTAAATTTCTCCCTCCTCAAGCATTTTTTTTAACTTTTATCACTTGAAATGATCAAATTAGGTTATGGAGGCTAAGGTTGATATTTTAGTTAGGATTTTTGGTGGAGTATTTGAGGAGAAATTGAAGAAACTGTCAAAGAGAGGGAGCAAAAAAAAAGGCACAAACTCATGTGGGAAAAAGGATGAAGATAAAGCCTTTATGGCACATGTAGGCTTCCCACATGTGCTAGCCCATAAATATACATGGCCCGTGGGCCTCATTCACTTAATGCATCGATTTTATAGTCCGTTTTAGCTTGATTTTTCATTTAAACTTTGAAATTTATTTCAATTTTTCAACACCCCTAAAAATATTAATTTTAGTGTCAAAAATTCTCGATTAGGCCCATTAAAGGCCCCATAAAATTTTTGGTCAAAACTCTATAGTCAACCAAGGTTACTATTCAATCGCATAATTTAAAATTTCTAAATAAATACTAAACAACCTCAGAATATTCAAATTCTTTCTCTAATACACTGATTAGAATTTTTAACCTTTAGGGTATGCAATTTTTTGGTCCATCTGGACACATCTTGGACCATTCCCAACACAAACCCAACTAATGTCACTATTCATTAGTTTATAGCCTGTTATGATTTATTGGTTCTACTAAATCCTTTTAATTATTTCATTTTTATCATTTTATGGATTGTTAAAGTTTTATGAGCAGTATTTGCCCTATTTGACCATCATACAGTGCCCTGACATCCTGAAAACACTATTCATAGCTCAAAAGTACTGTTCATGAAACTAAGTTGCACGACCGTTACATTTCTTCCCCTCTTAAATAATTTTATCCTTGAAATTACCTAGGAAATAGGTGTGGATATTGTGCTTTCATCTATTCCTCATTCTCCCATGTTCCTTCCTCTGTATTATAGTGCTTCCATAGCACTTTTACTAATGGTATGGTTTTATTTCTCAATTCTTTGACTTCTCTAGCTAACACTTGTACTAGTTCCTCCTTATATGTCAAATCTGGTTGTACTTACACTTCTTCTATAGATATGACATGTAAAGGATCATATCTATACCACTTTAACATTGATACATAGAATACATCATGTATTTACTACAATTTAGATGGCAATGCTAGGCGATAAGCCGCTGGTCCCACATGCTCTATGATTTCATATGGACTAATGAACCTCAGACTCAATTTCCCTTTTTACCAAATCTAAGAATCTTCTTCCATGGTGATACTTTTAAAAACTCTATCACCAACTTCATACTTAATATTTCTTCTTTTTAATTTCGCATATGACTTTTATCAATCAGTGGTAGCTTTTTACTTATCTCTCAACTCTTACTTTCTCTTATGCATCTCTAACCAAATCTGGTCCCATAAGTTTGCTCTCACCAGTTTCACTCCAGCAAAGTGGAGTCTTACACCATATGCCATACAGTGCCTCATACGGTGCCATACCTAAGTTGGCCTGATAACTATTGTTATAAGCAAACTCAACTACTGGTAGGTATTGATCTTGGCTTCCTTTAAACACAATTATGCAACTGCGTAACATTTCCACTAGTACTTATATCACTCACTCTGACTATTCATTAGTCAGTGGATAAAAAGCTATAATAAAGGCTAATTGAGTTCCCAAATCATCTTGCAACTTCTTCAAAAATCTATAGGTAAAGCATGGATCTCGATATGATATTATAGTTATTGGCACTTTATGTAGTCTCACAATATCATCTACACACAGCTGTGCTAGCCTAACTAATGAATAGTCCATTCTAATTAGAATAAAATGTGCTATCTTGGTTAATGTGTCCACTATCACCTATATAGCATCGCACTTACTTCTTATTATTAGTAATACCATGACAAAGTCCATGGTAATCTTCTCCCATTTCCATTTTGGTATTGCTATAGGAAGTAACAATCTAAATGGAACTTGATGTTCTACTTTTACTTGTTAACATGCAAACATTTAGCCATATAATTTGCCACATCTCGCTTCATTCCTAACCACCAGTAGTAAGATTTCAAGTCTAAATACATTTTTGAACTCCCTAGATGCATAGTATAAAGAGCTTCTTATGCCTCTTGCAATATTTGCTTCCTCAGCTTATCAATCTTAGGTACACATAATATATCCTGATTATAGATGTATTCATCCTCCTTAAGTTCAAATCTAGTGGTCTTCCCCTCTTTAACTTTACTTATTAATTATTTAATCTGTTCATCCCATTTATGTGATTTTTTACTTGCTACCTAAAATTAGGTTTCACTTGCAATTTTGCTAAGATCACATTATCTAGAGTATATTCTACTTGAACATTTATAGATTTCATAGCAGTAATAAACTTTCGACTTAAAGCATCTACAACAACATTTGCTTTCCCTAGATGGTAGTTAATAAAGCAGTTATAATCTTTTATCAACTCTATCAAATGTCATTGTCTGAGATTCAACTCCTTCTACATAAGGAGATACTTCAAACTCTTGTGATTGGTGTAAATGTAACACCTCTCATTATACAAATAATGGCTCCATAGTTTCAAAGCAAACATTATTGCAACCAATTCCAAATCATGTGTCTAGTAGTTCTATTCATACGGCTTTAATTGTCTCGAGGCATAAGCTATCACCTTTCCCTCTTTCATCAATACACACCCAAGCCCATTGAATGAAACATCACTATATCCCTTGCTTGAGCCATGTAAGAACAGGCACTTCAGTCAACATTGCCTTAAGTTTGTCAAAACCTATTTAGCACTTGTCATCCTAAACAAATTTTACATCTTTTCTCAAAAATCTTGTGAGAGATATTGTAATCATAGAAAATCCTTTCATAAACCTCCTATAATATCCTACTAATCCTAGGAAACTATAGAACTCTATCATAATCCTAGGAGGTTTTTAGTCCATCATAGCTCTTACTTCACTTGCATCAACTCTATTTCCATCTACTGTGTCACACCCCCTACAGGATTCCTAAAGAAACCTAATAAGTGGTGTACTTCTCACTAGGTCACCCATTGTGAAATTCCCCCATGGTCATTCATTTAACTTTTACTTATGCCATACTAGTCAAATCTATTTGAATCCAAAATCATTCTAGTCAGTTCTTATAATTTATTTAGGTTAGTATCTTTATGGTTTACCCATTATAGAGAAAATTTTACACATTCTAGTATCATCTAAAAATTCAACAGCATGACGGCTACCTGGGCCATTATCCCAAAATTTATATTCACCTGTAACACTTCCATATTATTTATCATATCTCCTGGACCTTTTTGGTCCCCCAAATATCATCCTATCATCCACGAAAACTATCACACATCAATCATAAACCTCAAGCCATAGCTAAGTACATATATATATAAAGCCTTAGGCTCACATCATTAATCAACTCTATATATACATTCACAAAGAAACATATATAGGGTTATTTTATGTACATCAATAGTTTGTGCTTACTCATATACATAGCATATATAGAGCTTAAAAACATGGTTTCTACCTAACCTCATCTAAGTACATGGATATCAAAATTGTATAACATTTACTTCTTATTCCTTCTCAGTTATCCTCTGAACTCTCATCAGTACACTTCATAATGCAGCATCATTAGTACCTCAGCTCTTGTGCTTGGATTGATGTGAATAATCCCACATATAAATACACTGTTAGTGATTTAGTTCTTTCCCTATGAGATTGATGTTTACTTGTCTCTTTTTACATTGATTTAGCATGGTAGGTCTACCTTGTTAAAGAGATATCCAAGTTTTTGTGCTCTATTTGATAGTTGTCCTCTCAAGGATGTTGTTGACTACCCTAGAGGCTTACTCTTAGTTCCTGGGAGAAAGGGTGCTGAGCTGGCATATAGACCCTGATGCATACCATGTTCCTCAGAGTCCTCTTGATTTAATATTGTTTGAGAGGTACATTGATAACTTAGAGTTCATGTAAGGCATAACTATAGGGATACCCGAGGACACATTGGTGGAGGTTGATGAAGAGGATTATCCCTTCTGGGCATCTTTTTATTTGTTACCTCAAGTGCCTTACACTTTGAGCCCTATTCCTCAGGTATACTTCTTTTTTTTATTTTGACCTTTTGAGTGTAGTCATTGACCTTTTTTTTTCTTTGTAGACTACTACTCTAGAGGCTGAGCCTACTTCATCTAGGAAGAGTATGAGGATAGCTCCCAGCTCTAGGGGGCCTTAATTTTTTCCTCCTTATGTATATACTTTTAGGAGTCAAGCTCCAACTCTAGCTGCTGGCTCTTTGTTGATACCTAGCAAGGTTATTGGTACTTTTACTAATGTGCCTGAGCTAAGTTATATGTGGCATGGCACTTATAGGGAGTTGATCTCTATGCATCTCAGGATTAAGGATAGCTAGCTTATGCCTTTTGAGTTGGCCAATACCATATTAGTATTTCCTTTGTGACTTTTCAACTTTGTTGGTTTGTTGATTCTGTTGTGTATAACATTTCTTGTTTAGGTTTTGCCAGATTAAGAAGGCTCTAGTTGAGAGGACTGCTCATGTAGTTGACATTTTCAAGTGAGTGATGGTTGATGAGACTTGCATCCTTGTGGTAAGTTCTTTCCTACAATCATTAGTTATGTATGCATGTGTGCATGGTATACACAAAATATTTAAGTGCATGAGATGCATTGATCCTTCATTCTTTTTATAAAATGAGTTGACTAGAAAGGTGGCCTCACTTTATTTCACACGAAAAAAGACAAAGGAATTAAAGATTGCTTAGAAGTTGGTGCTTTCTTCTGATGTTAAGCACACAAAGAGTGAGAAAGAAGAAGAATAAGGATTATAACCTTTATATTATTTTGTTGATAGGCTTCCTTTTTATGTATATATAAAACACTTGCTATAATATGTACATTCTTTTATTTAAATACATTTTGCTTTAAACTTTTATATATGAGTGAGTAAAAGTGCCATACAAAGAAATTTTTACAAACAAAACACCTTATTCTCAAAATTATACCTTATATGAAACAAGTACGCTAAGTGTATGAGATAATCAGTGGTGAACTTAAAGTATTTAAATCATGGCATTATGTCCTTTCATAATTGTGTATTCTAATAACTGAATTAATCTTATTATTTTATTCAATTTATATAACATGGTGCC
>CANXYI010885063.1:0-10378 GCA_948208565.1 Hura crepitans
TGATGTTAGTACCAAATTTTAGACTCTATATATACGAGGGACCTTGGCAGTTTAATGCAAGTATCGAAAGATATACTGCACTTCCTGAATCCTTGGAATAAACACCAAGCAGCAACCGTGGGAAAAAAGTAGCTCTCTTGAGATTTTCACTATTTCTGCATAATAATTTAATTTCTGCGCTCCACCGGGTAAAGGAAAAGAAGCAGGCTTCCTGTTTGCCATTTTGGCTGTGCTTCTTTCCCGAGAAAAAGAGGGAAAAAAAAATATAAATAAAACAAAGATTCTTGGGAGAAAATGTCGACTCTCATAATACCAGATACTGTTCCTTCTCCTGCTCAGGACTGTGATAGTCTCAAGAAGGCTATCCAAGGTCTCTCTCCTCATATATTTCTTTATTCATTTTCATTTTCCAGTTTATTATCTGCTTCTCTGCTTTCTGTTTTACCATGATTTCAAATAATTGTGTTTCTCTGTACGTTTTACAAGTTAAAATGGACGTATGGATTTTCTTCTTTCTTTCAATTCCAATTATTTTTTCCCCCGAAATTATAACCACTATTCTTATGATGTTGTTTGCTTGATTGATCATGGGATTAGACAATGATTGGAAGGCAATTACAAGGATATTAGGACACAGAAACGTAACTCAAAGAAGGCTAATAAGAGACACCTATCAGATGCTTTACGGGGAACCTCTCATTGATCATCTCCAATCTAAGCTGTATGGTGATTTCGGGGTATGATTTTTTTCTTTTTTCCCTTTTAAGTTAATTTACCATGTCTTCCAAATGGTGCCTTTTCTTCTCTTGTGAACCAGTTCATATAGACCATGGAATCATGGCATGACGGAATATTTTAATGGATATTATCAGTATTAGCCTCAGTTACTATATTCGAATGTAACGACTCAAGCTTTGGATTCCTTGCAGAAAGCAGCAATTTTATGGACATATGAGCCCTCCGAAAGAGATGCAAGATTAGCATATGATGCATTGAATTCATGGAGAATTGGAGCAAAACAGCTTCAAGTGATAGCAGAGATCGCATGTGCATCATCTCCTCACCATCTGCAGGGAGTAAGGCAGGCCTACTGCTCTCTTTTTGAATGCACTCTTGAAGAAGCTCTTATATCTGCTGTCGATTATCCCCTTCAGAAGGTCAGGAAATCTCACTGCAAGAAAGACTTTTACTATTTGAGCATTCATTAAGTTTGTTTCGTCAAGTAAAATTGGTGTTTGCTTTTTCCAGCTTTTGGTGAGATTGGTAAGCTCATATAGGTGTGATAAGGAAGTGGTGGACTTGGGTATAGCCGTCAAGGAAGCAAGGAAATTGCACAACGCCATCAAAAGAAGGCAACTAGATCATGATGAATTAGTGCTTATTCTCAGCACTAGGAATGTGCATCAGCTGAGAGCAACTTTCCAGTCCTATCAGAAAGAGTTTGGAACTACTATTGAGCAGGTTTAGCACTTGCACTTGGCTACTTCGGACATATAGCGTTTTCTTAGAAAGCTTTGTAATGGGCGGTTTTGTTGGATTAATTTTCTTGCAGGACATAAAACGTTGTGGAAAAGGTGATCTGGAAACTGTGATGAGAGTGGTAATCTTGTGCATAGATTCCCCAGACAAACACTTTGCTGAGGTGATTGATTTACTCTCAGCTCAAAGAGCAAAAATTTTAACATTTTAAAGATCCTTTGGTTTTCACTACCATTAGTTGTATGATTGACAGGTTGTTGGAACTGCCATCATTGGGCTCGGGACGGATGAAGATTCATTGTCCAGAGCTATTGTAACTCGAGCTGATATCGACACTGCGAAAATCAGAGAGACATATTTGAACATCTACAGACACACAATTGACGATGCAGTTATTGGTGACACTTCAGGGGATTACAAAGATTTCTTGATGACCTTACTTGGTGCAGGAATCTGATTTACTATACAAAGCATTTAGCATTTTTTCAGCTTCACCATTTTGGTAATTTCATGAAAAGTTTTCAAATGAATGATGTTGGTTGTTGTGGACAGCCGGCTCCTCTGAGGGTATCGTGGACAAATGCGAACCCAAGCAGGCGTTTTTTTGGATGCAGGCATTATGGGGTAAGCACGGCTCAAATTTAACTGATTGTAGGATTTTGATGTCAACGTTTGAAATTAGGGGATATAGGTTTGAAATGGTGTATTGATAAAGTTAAAGGCCTTAATTGTTACATTTTCAAGTTAATGGCAGTGTTGCTTGTGGTTTTTCTGAGTGGTGTGATCCTGAGATACCTGAGGAAGCTAGATTGATAATTCTGGAGTTGTTGAAGAAGAAAAAAGAAATTAGAGTCAGAGTTGAACGAGAGAAGTCAAATGGAAAGGGTGTGGTGGATTGCTATCTGTGTATTTGTTGTTGTTTAGGTATGTAAAAGATACAAGGCAATGATCCTTTTTTTTTTTGCGTGTGTTTCTTGTTATATGATTCTTGTTTGTGTTAAAATAGAAACATCATTTGTTAAAAATAAATGAATGGAATGGAAGATTAGTATTTGACTCCAATTTTTGTCCAATTCTGATGTTTGATGAGTTAATCAAGTTAATATAAATTTGAGGATTGTTTTTCTCACTGCCCACCGAAGAGCGGATTAAGTTTCTTGTGGAGAAATTGTTACAAATTAATATGAAAAGCACAGCTAGATGGATCCGATGCAGCGGAACAAATGTGAAGATCGAAATGGTTTTGTGAAAATGTGAAATATCAGATATCGTTTCTACCTCTGCAAATTCCCAACTCACGCATACAAAAAATACTAAATAATCATCGGCCAACGCTTGCCATTAGTCTTTATCCAGAGGACATGCACAATGAATGTTATAAAAGCAAGCAACTATCCCCTGCTTGATAATTGTCAATTCCCAAATTATCCAAATGATACACCCTAAGAGGCTTATGTTTTCAAAATAATAGCATTACAACGACAAAAGAACAAATTAATGGTGGCGGCATATACATATATTCCAAATTCTGGAACCGTTAAAAGTTAACCCTGCTGGAAGATGTCTAGTTTCTGTTCCATCCTATAACATTTGATGGGGATGATAACTTTTTGGTGATATTTAGAGAACAAGCGGCTAGCAGCACACCCAACCACACGGGAACTCGTCGAACTTGAACAGTGAACTTGATACTGCGGGGATAACAGGATAGATATGAACATACATACCAAACCATAAACAAGCAATTAATGAATTTTTCATGAACTGACCCGAACTTGAAGAGTCGGATGATGATGAGGGCACCGAGACCGCTAATTTGAAGAATTTGATCAAAGGGGATTTGGTATCGTTTTAAGAGACGACAAGCGGAGTAAATGGACCATTGGAAGGCTGTTTCTTGAGGATGGAGAAGAGAGAGAGAACTATCAAGCCAAAGCTAACGGAGGCTGACGCTACAAGACTTTCTGGCTTCATGTTGTATTTCCGCAGAGAGAGAGGAGCGCCAACTTCGTTTGCATGCAGAGGAGAAATGGTGGGAGGTACGACTGTTGGATGTCCATTCTCGGCCCAAAGTAGATTGGGCTCTATAGTCTGTACTCAACTCCCTACTCCATTGATGATTTTTGCTTTCTTTTTCATGTTCACGTTCAATCATTCTTAACCACAGAGTCTCAGTCTCAACTTCATAAATACGCCAACTCAACAATTGGAAAATTGTTGCCAACATTCCGTACACGAGAGTTTTGATTCACGTGTGTGACGCTAGAAAAGTTTTGCCATGTCACTGAAAAAACTGCAACTGCATTGGCTAAATACTACGAACTCACGTGTACGCTCAAATATCAGCAATTTCAGCCAATTGTTCCGCTGTACAACACTATCCACTAACTGACTAACCAACGAAGGTTTGACTTTTTATGCGGAATATGTGGTGCTGTGGCGTAAAGTGCTCAAAACTGCCTTTGCCTTATTTCAATTTCTTCGAATTGTAACTTTAACTTGGTTGCGTTAGGCCATCATTGAACAACCATGTAAAATGATTAAAGATTCATAATTACCTCGCTCTTACCTACGCCTCTTCGTCAATCCACCTCTGCTTTAATTTTTCTTCTTTTTTCCTACAAGAAGATATAAAGAATTATGATATTTAGCTGAGATGAATTTCCGAGGCTTCAGCACTATCATAACTTACACAATATGAAAGTAGTATACGTTCCCGCTTCTCTTTTAATACGTATTGATAAAATGTATATTAATATTTTATATTTATTAATTATTAAATTTATATAAATGTTTAATAAATTAACCATAATTCTTTTTTTAAAAAAATTAGATTACCATTCGCACATGTAACTGTGTATTTGGGTTGATTTTTCATGATAGTACTTGTGTTTGTTTTTTCCCTTTTTATGCTCAGGGACTATTATGTTTTCGCTATTCAAAGCATGTATTAAATAACACATTAAATTCAAAGGAAAAAAAAAAAAAGACAAGATGCAGAAATAGGGTGATAAAAGCTCTGTTTTCTGTTTCGTCAAAATAAAAGCTGTGTTTTCATTGACTCAGTCTTCTATTATTCAATCCACAAGAAAAAAGAAAAAAGAAGAAAGCATCATTTTCGTGCCCAATCGACAAGCTTCCAAACAAAAACCTCCATTTTAATGCCCAACAGTAATTCCTGTGTTTATGTAGTAATGAAGAAGACAAGAGAAAGGACAAACAAGCGAATCCAACAACACTCTCTTCGTATCATTTTTTTTTTATAATTTATTAATGTATTTCATAATATATAAATAAATAAAACTGTACTATTTAATAATCACATTTTAATTAATAAATCATATAAAATTATGGTTTCAATAAATTATAAAGTTAATTTTTATATTTACATTAAAAAATTAAAAGATATAATGAATTCAAAATATAAAATTAGAATGTTATAAATTGAAAAATCAACGATGGAAATAATCATATAACTCCGTATATACATTTTTTTTAAAAAAAAATCAGAGAAAAGCATCCCACAAACAGGCTCTACCAGTCTTCATAAATTTCGATACATGTGTTATTTGTTGGTTTCTTTCTATTATCTCTTTTTTGCTTGTAAATCCGTCCCAATATGATATATCATATATGTGAGATAAAGCTGTGATTTTGTTGGAGTTCCTTTCGCTGTCAATCTTCTTCCCCAATTTGTTCTTCTCTTCTGCTTCTTCAGGTTCATTTCCTCCTTTTTTTCTTCTGCGAATTCTTCAACTTTCTTTCTTTTCTTTTCGTTTCTTTTTTATTTTAATTTCTTGATTTCTTTTATTCTTTCTTGCACGCATATGTATATATTTCTTTACGTATGTTGTCTTTCTTGTAAATTTCTTCTTGATTCTAGCCTCAATTTTGTACCTCTCTCTTTCTTGTTGATCTTTATTGCTTTCTCAACTGTCAATAAGTATACATTTAATTTCTCACAATCTTCTGTAACTGTTAATTTTTCATCTACTGAAGTTCTGGATTTGTTACAAATTTCTCCTTGAATCTCCCTGTCTAACCTTTTACAAAGAAAATGGAAACATGCAAGAGCAGAAGCTTCTCTGAGCTAGTAACAGAGCTACAGGCCTCAGCGGAAGAGGTATCATCACTTGCCAGAAACTCAGAATCAGAGAGAGAAACCTTTTCTGAATTTGCAGTTCTGCTAGAGAAATTCACTCCAATTCTAATAGAACTAAAGGAAAATTTTAAGGCCATGGATAGGCCACCAGTTAGAAAAGCGGTTGAATCCTTAGAAACTGAGCTTTTCGGGGTTAAGAACTTAATTCAAAGCAATAATTCAAGATCACCCATTAAGCAAATGGAGGATTTAACTCAAGATCTCGGCAGATCTTTAGGCCTCGTGTTGTTTGCATGTATCGATGCATCTCCAGCAATCAAAGAGAAGGTTTCAGCACTGCATAAAGAATTGATGAGTGCCAAGTTTAATCCGTGTTTAAGTCCAATTCCAAGTCCAAGTCCTAGTCCTAGTTACGAAGCGACTGAGCTGGATTCCGAGAGAGAAATCGAGGAAGAAACCGTTAATCTCAGCACTGAAGATGTAGTATTGCAACTTAAGTATGGCAACGATGAAGATTTAAGGCCTGCGCTTTCACAGTTATGTGAGTTTATCAAGGATCAAACTATTGATAAGGAGTGGATTGTCGATGAAGGAGTTATTCCAATTCTGTTTAATCGGCTAGGATCAAGTAAGGCAAATAGGCGGCTGGCTATCATTCAAATACTAAAAGTCCTTGCTTCTGATAATGCTCAAAACAAGGTGAACCTCATCAGAAATGATTGTTTTTTGGCTGCGTAATTTGGTTCCAAAATGTGAATGCTAGCCATCTCATTTTGTATGGTTGTCTGCAGGAAAAGATGGCAGATGCAGGGTCTTTATCACTTCTGGTGAAATCTTTAACTCGAGATGCAGATGAACGGAGGGAAGCTGTGGGACTATTGTTGGAACTCTCGGAGATTTCTGCTGTTCGACGCAGAATGGGTAGAATCCAAGGCTGTATTGTAATGCTAGTCACTATGCTAAATGGGGATGACCTTACTGCTTCAAATAATGCTGGAAAGTTGTTGACTGCATTGTCGAGCAATAACCAAAATGCACTTCATATGGCTGAGGCCGGCTACTTTAAGCCTTTAGTGCATTACCTAAAGGAAGGTAATACTCTCTTCCTTTCTGTGCCTTTGAATTCAAAAGCATCTATTTGCAAATCCATATGCTAATACCCGTCTACTAAAGTCAATTTTTAAGATATGACCGCCTGAACTAGAAAACTTCTCCAGTTTTTCAAGTCCATTATTGTCTCGATGCAATTTGCAGGGTCCGATATGAGTAAGATCCTAATGGCAACAGTGATTTCCAGAATAGAGCTAACTGATCATAGTAGAGCTTCCCTTGGTGAAGATGGGGCAGTTGAGCCCCTTGTCAAAATGTTTAACTCTGGAAAGCTTGAATCCAAGCTTTCTGCTTTAAATGCATTGCAGAATCTATCAAAGTTGCCAGCGAACGTACAGCGTTTAATCAGTGCAGGGATTGTAGTACCCTTGCTTCAGCTTCTATTCTCAGTCACTTCTGTGCTTATGACTCTTCGCGAGCCAGCATCAGCCATACTTGCACGAATTGCTCAGTCAGAATCCATTCTGGTTAACCAAGATGTGGCTCAGCAGATGCTCTCACTTTTAAATCTGTCCAGTCCAGTAATTCAGTTTCACCTCTTACAAGCACTAAATAGCATCGTTTCTCATTCTAGAGCATCCAAGGTAAGAAAAAAAATGAAGGAAAATGGTGCGCTACAGCTTGTCGTGCCTTTCCTGAGAGAGATTAATATCAATAACAGAACTGCTGCCTTAAATTTGCTATACACTCTTTCCACGGATTCACCTGAAGAATTAATGGAACAGCTTGGAGAATCTCATATTCGTAACATTGTCAACATTGTCTCTTCGTCAAATTGTGAGATGGAAAAAGCAGCTGCTGTTGGCATACTAAGTAATCTTCCTGCAACCAATAAGAAAGCAACAGAAACACTGAGAAAACTTAATCTGCTTCCCATTATGATCTCAATAGCGAGTTCAAGTAAACTGAATTCTTCTTCGCCTGTGACAAGCTGGTTGATGGAGAGCATTGCGGGCATATTTATTCGGTTTACAGTTCCTTCAGATAAGAAACTACAGCTTCTTTCTGCTGAATTGGGGATTATACCTTTGCTCGTGAAGTTTCTGTCAAGTCCGTCACTGCTTGCCAAGCGTAAAGCTGCAACTTCACTAGCTCAACTTTCGCAGAATTCGATAACTATGAGAAAATCCAGAAAATCAGGATGGATGTGTGTGCCTCCATCTAGTGATTCTTCTTGTGAGATTCATGATGGTTCTTGCACTGTTAAGACCACATTTTGTTTAGTCAAGGCTGGGGCTATCCCTCCTCTGATCAAAATACTAGAAGGCGAAGAGAGGGAAGCCGACGAAGTTGTCCTTGATGCACTTGCAACTCTCTTGCAAGATGAAATTTGTGAGAGTGGAAGCAACTACATAGCGAAAATGTCAGTTTTTAAGGGGATACTGAAAGTGTTGGAATCAGGAAATGCACAGGCTCAGGAAAAAGCAGTGTGGATATTGGAGAGGATCTTTAGAATTGAGGATATCAGAAAACAACATGGGGAATCAGTACAAGTTGTGCTCATTGATCTGGCGCAAGATGGTGATCCAAGAGTAAAATCAGCAGTTGGGAAAGTTTTAGCACAGTTGGAGCTCCTGCAAGCTCAGTCTAGCTACTTCTGATCAAAGAATTTTTATGTTGTGTGAGCAAGATTGTGCATACAGTTTTTATTTGCACATACTTTTGGTGTAAATTGTTAGTTTTTACATCATTCAATTTCTTTATCTGGTTTGTCATATCATTTTTGGCCTGAGGTGAGCAATAGAAAACTAGTGATTGTTGTGCAAGCAGAAATAATACTTGAATTTGGCAATCCGGGTATTTATTCTTTCAAAAATAATTGATTTTTCCATTTCCTCTTCAGTAACATATCGATGACAGCTGTCTTTTTCTCATCTCTAAACCAATTTCTTGTATGAGAAATTGCAGGATTAAATAAGTAAAAATCCGTTTGATAGAGTTCTATGGAACTTGCTCATTACACACACAAGCTATATCAAATATGTATACGCATCCGACTCGAAAATTCTCAAGACCTGAAATAATGCAGCTCAAGAAAAAGAAAAAACTTAATACAATAATACAAAAATTATACAATCACTCCATAAAATATTTTTGTCTTGTACATGTAAATCTAAGCCACTATGAAGCACTCCATACACAGTGGGTAAGCAGCCTCTTATCCAATCACAACACTGGTATCAAAGCATATGTCACAGATCCAACAGCAGCACAAAGCAAAGAGGCTGCAGATTTGGTGAAGCAAAATCGTTAAGATGATCGCAATATATACATAGAACTATAAGAAGTTGATCTGAACACTGGAAAAAAAAATATGTAAAGGTCAATTGAGTAGAGAAGAATAGAGAGGAATTTTGTTGTTTTGGGCCCAGTCAATGGATTTAGCAGAAATACACGACATAGATAAATATATATTATATGATTAAGAAAACTACTTGGTTTACAAGGTTTAGGCAAAGTAAAATTGAACCAGACTTACCAGCCTTCAACAAAACCTCTTTCCCCCTTTGGTTTTGTTCGCGGACAACATTTTCTTTTCTTTCCTGCTTATCATTCAGTGCAGGATCAGATTAGTTTCAAATCAAAGCTTTATCACAACTTTCAAACACACATAAAAAGAACCAGATAATATTAATCTGCAAGTGTTAGCTATGTCTTTAAGAGAGAGAGAGAGAGAGAGAGACCTGTCTTAGGTTGGTTTTTTTCTTTCATATGCTGTTTCTCTGGCTGATTTTCCATCGTGAACCCAAGAAAAGGAGAAAATTGCACTGGTTTTAGTGATCTGTTCCAATATGGCAGTATATATATATATATAAGGAAGGGAAAAGGATGTCGACGGATTTTAATTTTGAAGAATGCGGTGCTGGCTGCTTAGCTAGATAGCATTTTAACCATTGAAGTATCTTAGAATCAGAATCTGTAGTTACATCTCCACAAGTGTAAAAGAATAACTTAAATTATTACCTGAAAAGCAGAAAGGAATACATAAATGTATAAACTTCAAGAATAAGTATATGAAAATTTTCAACAATGCTCCATAACTTTTCCGGTTCTGATACAAGCTTCTACGTGGAGACACAAAAGAAAGATGCTCATCCCCAACTTGAATTCTAAATCTTAAGCTCGCCTTTTGTATGAGAATATATGCCTTCTTCATTTCACAAAAAGAAATAAAAAGGCTATTGTAATTTCAGTCGGTATAAATTTGACTATGGGAAAACCTTAAAGAGATATAACTTGAAATATATTTATGTATCTTATTTTTTATTAATGATTTTCAAAAGAGAATGAACTTCACTTCATCCTCATACTAACAAATCTCTAAAATCCTAGCAATTCAACATACATGATTCCTTCCAACCCATGTTTCTGTCTCTCCCTTTTTTTCATTATTTTATAAATATAGTTTTTTTTTGAAAGTTAAAATATAAAATTTATAATATATTACATTACATAATGAATTGAAACAAAACCTAAACAAAATTTTTTTATAAAGCTGATTGGGCCTCGCTGAGCCCAATCCTTTTCTCGCAAAATAAACTATAACCACCCACATCTTCCTTCCTTTTTGGGACTAAAACCCTAGTAAAATCCTCCGGTGGTTCTTTTTTTTTCTGTCTACCCGCGACACAGCTTCTACAGTATCTTGTCTTTCTGCTCGAATAAGTTGTGTAATTTCGAAGAATG
>CANXYI010885102.1:0-15286 GCA_948208565.1 Hura crepitans
CAATTGGAATTGAATCTTCTTCGACCAAATAGAATCATCGATTAGACAAATCCAGTTGTACATACAGTTGACTTCAGAATCTGTTTGGAATCCTGGGCAACCTAGCAATGAACCTCCAGTTCACCATGACAACATAAATATCATAACAGGAAGTAGCACAGATTAGATAATTGACCAAATGTAGGCGACATCATCTATGGACAAATATTACTCCTATTTAATTATTTATTACACACATTATTAATTTATTATATTTCTATTCCTCTCAAACAAAAAAGCAAACACCTAACGGGCTGTCTCTCCTCAGGTAAGAGCTACATAACCCATCAACCACCACCGACAATCAAGCAAAAAAAAATACATCTTCTTTATATTACAGTTCTTAAACCTTTATTTTTGTTCAAAAGGTTTCGGCTTCTTCTTTCTTTCCTTTTTTTTTCCCTTTAAAGAAAAAGGGAATTTTTACAGACGGACGTAGTGAGGTTACTGATGCGGAGGAAGCCTGAAGCGGACCTGGGAAGCCGGGGACCGAACAGCAACGCCGTGCCAGCAAATACTGCCCTTGCACATCTCATGGACATGAATATGATCTCGCGAAAGCGCATAGGTAGCTTTACGAGAAACGTCCCACGTGAGCGACCCAATCAAGATCAAACCAACAACTGCGGTAGACAAAATCAGCACAAATCCACTGCTGTAGCTCCTCCCAAACATCAGTCCATACGCCTTAATTCCCGCTATCACAGCCACGTAGATCGTCGTTAGATTTCCTATGACTGCATCAGACACCGCCATCTCCTCCGTATCTCGCTGATATTCAGGAAAAGAAAAAGCAGAGAGCGCAACCACTGAGCGTGGATTTTAAGGAGAGAAGTGGAGAAGGGAAGAGTTAATGCGCGTCTGGAGAATGTCAGGAATTTTAATTACAGAGTAGAAAACTGGAACGGCCTGGCCCTCTCTTGCATCGTATCAAAGCTTATCTTCACTGTTTGAAAGGAAAGTGGAAGCTGTGCAGTTCTAGTCATACGGCCGCCGGTTTTAGGATATCCAAGGAGATATTAGCACGTGTCTATGCAGACGTGGCTCTCTATTGTTATCGTCAATGCAATGATCCCACCCGCACGTTGATTCTATAATCGATGAAATATATGTATTTTTTTTTTGGAAGTCGTGATATGGGCCATGTCTTCGTTCATTGTTTATGGGTTGAGGAGCTCACGCATGAGCTTAGTTGCCAAATCCCAAGAGCTTTTATTCAATTATCGTGTTGATTAGGTCACCCTTTTTTCTTTTTTTTTTTTATGGTCGAAATTGATTAGGTCACTTTGCATCTTCATTGCAGCGCAATCTTTTATAAATTGCTGAGAAATGAGGAAATTTATTATTCTTAAAAATCTATTCAAACTGAATATATTTTTAATTTTTTAATATAAAACATATTTAAATAATTATCAAAAATCAATGACCATTATAAAAAAAATAATATAAACTAAATAATTTCATAATTAATGATCGAAATTTATAAAAATAAAAATAAAAAGGTGTTGTTAAATAATGAATGATCTTTGGATGAAAACTCAAGCCTCTGCCTTAAAATTTAGGTTTGAGGAGCTTATTTGAAGCTTAAAGCGTGAGTTTTTTTCACCATGTTATCTTCGAGATGGATAGCTTAACAGTAGTTATGCTGTTACATTCTAGGGGTAATGGCAGCTAAACAGATCCTTGATTGGAATTGGGATGCGAAGACTGTCTACCACTTATAGAGAGGGAAATAAAGTCCTGTTGATGCTTTGGGGAACTTGGCTGGTCAAGTTTTATTGGGAATTCAATTGTTTGTCCCACCCTCTTGGATCAAAGACACTTTGCATGAAGATGTGTTGGGAACTGCATCATCTATTTAAAGTTTTCTGAAGGTGATAAATTTTGAAGTGTACATGAATTTATCAAACAAAAAACTTGCAATCGAAATAAAATTTTGGACAATAGCATTGATTTGTTAATAAATAGATAGAGAATTAGTTTGATGTAATACTATAAAGACTAATTTAATTTTAATAAAAATATTTGAATAACATTCGAAAGAAATCCAAATCGTACAATACAGAAGTCCTTTAAGAGATTTTCGTGCAACATAGAATTCAGCACTTATTATAGCAGCACAAGCTAACGCCCAAAAACAAGGTTTTCGTCTAACAATATATGTAAGAATGAAGCAAAGAAAACCAAGATTGGAACTTGGGATGTATAACCATTGGAAAGTGTTCATCTGTAAGAAGATCAGTAGATGGATATGGGATTCCGAGTTCTGCTGATACAATACAATACAATGCGTGTTTTACTTGGGTTTTGACTGACTTATTGGATATGGGCTCAAATAAAAAAATAAGGGTTTCATGACTTAGTAGGCCCATATTTTGTTTTATTTGGGTTTTGAGTGGGCCTAATTCTTTAAATTCACTTGGTTTTGTTGCATTAAAACCATGAGTGGAGCTGGCCAACCCAATCCTGCCCATAGAGAATAGTTTTCCATAAATAAGTGTTTTTTTTAACTTGCAATTACTTAAAATTCATCTTAAATTAGCTTTCCACGAGATAAAAAAAGCTATATACTAATATTAAGAGCATTTAATTCCTCACTCTTCTTTTGTAGAAAAAAATAAAACGACAATTTTTTTTTTTTAAAATATATATAAAATCTTTGTCATCATTGTCATTATGACTGTGTTAACAGATGTTTTTCATATTTGTAGCTAATTTGCAGTTCTCCTTTTCCCCGTTGATGAGCTTTTGAGTAAAGCATCACAAAGGCCAAGATCATTATTTTCTTTTTCCCTTTTCATGTTATTTGTGATTATAAATTGTAACCGTCCAAGAATAAACTAATGGCACCCACTTCAAAAAAGGGAAGTAAGTAGTAAGGAGAGTGGCAAAAGAAAGCATATTTGATTCCCTATACTCTAAAGCCAACTAATATTTTCTGTTTTTCTTTTTTTTTCTAACTATTTCTTATTCTTTTGCTGCTTTTTTTTTAAAAACTATTTCTTAGTTCATTATTGGTTATTTTAGCGCTTGTTAGATTATGATTTTTTTTTCCTTGTTTCCTGCTTCCCAATTTCTTTCAAGTGGCCAAATGATTATTACTTTATGGTCATATTGTCTTCGACGATCAAAAATATCATGTATGACATAATGATGAAAAACTAAAACTTGTCCCGGCAGAAAGAAAAAATAAAAATAAGTTAAATTTTGCATATCTAGTGAAATGTTATTTACTATTAATAGACAATATTACATAGAATCGAACAGTTAAAAAAAAGTATAAGATCAGTAACATTCATTTTGAATGACGGTAGTGGGTACCTAAAAATAGAATGGTGTTTAATGGTGGTGGACATCTTGGACCGTGAAAGCACCCATGGCCATCTTTATGTCATGTTACATATTTGTAGCCATGAAAGGAACAAATTCTAATTCTTCTTGCCTTTGAAACTTGGGTTTGGGACCATTCTTGTTTTCATAATATTTTGAGAAATGATTTCCACTCGGATATCGTTACTTAAAGCATATTCCCTTCCATTATATCAAAAAGTAAGGATACCTTTATATTTATATATTTTTTATAATTATTTAATGCTAAGAGAGGTCAAATACTCAAAGGGTCCTCACTCCTCAGTGAGCTCTGAAAAACTTAATTATTTTTATATAATTATTTAATGCTCAGAGAGTTCTGAAATTTATAGATTTCAGCTCTTAATTAATTAGCTTCTATCAGGAATCTAGGAGCCTTAAAGATCCAAGCAACAGATCCGCTTTCACGTGGATCCTCTCTCAAACTTTGAAATTCAAGGAAAACAAAGAGTTTATTTAGCTTCTTATATATATATATATATATATATATATATATATATATATATATCTTTTATTTAATTATCAAATCTCAAATTACTTGATACGCCAAGTCCAAGCTAAATAAAATGCCAATGATTGTCTACACGTTATTGATTTAAATTAAATTTCATATCAAAATCAAATCAAATGACAATTACTTGCTGAATGAGTAATCGACAAAGAAATTGATGAGATGGAAACAAATAATTCAACGTAATTTTATTTATAAATATAATCAATATATAAAATCTTTAACAATTTTTACATATCATTATTTATTATCAATATATTTTTTTTAGAAATTTTGTTATTTATTCAGTTAATAAATACTAAATCAATTTAGCAATAAATTTCCATGAAAAGAAATGATGGGTGCATGGCTATATTCTATCGTAGACACCATCATAAATTATGCTTCTCTTTGTAGCCAACATCATAAGGTAAATCCACGAAGCTTGTAATTCCAGCAAAGTGGGGTTCCTTCAGCCCTCACCCGCACCCACCACATTGCTCAATATTCACATTAAAGCGACCCCTTTTCTCCATATGGTAATTAACAGTAATAATAAGAATTAATCAAATATCAATTTTCGAAGTTTCTTGCTTTCCAACTTTTTTCAGATTACAAATCCTTCAGGCTCCGAAAGTAAGTTGTGACTCAAAAAAATCAGAAGGTACACGTTGCTATATATATTATGCTCCCTAAAATAAAAGGTTATGATTTTTCTCTATACAAATAAGGCCTGGAAAATTAGCTTTACAATCTGGATTTCATAATCTACTTCCTCTCAACGCAAAAACAACCTCAAGTTGCATGTGCATTTAGAGACAGAAAGAGCAGCCTATGAATAAAAAGGAAATTGTAGAAGCGATCAATGTGAAGGGCCAAGGTGAATAACAAATATTTTTGGATGAATCTCCTTTGAAAAAGTTTGGCAACCATGAAGTGTTTATTCCAATTCCGCTACTCGGCTCATCTCCTGTTCCTGTTTCTGACCCATTTGCGGCTGTAGCTGATTTTTGACTGCAAATGTTCACAAATCACGTTACAAACATCATAGATTCTAAATAAAGCAAAGTAGTGGTACACTTAATACTGTCTTAAAGGTCTCGACTCTTGTAAAAAGATAAACTTATCCAATTATATGCCAACCCATTCGTTAATGTTTCTGTTTGCCACGTTGTTATTGCAAATACATTTTTTGGCTTGAAACATAAAAAAAAAAAAATAAAGCAAATTAGCATGGTTAGCATTGACAGCAACATGTGCAGATTCACACGAGAATCTCAGAAAATAGCAGTAGCATAATAGTGCAGTATACCATCTCATATGATAACATTGGATTAAAAATGAAATGGTAAAACGAATAAAGTGAAAGAAAGTTGAGAAAAGAAAAATTAAAAATATGTAATCTCTACCTTGCTAATGAAGGGCAGAATGTTATCACATAATCAGCTCCTGTACAAGTAAATATGCTTGTTGGATCATCGTAAGCATAGCTGTAGGATCTGGGACACGCAGCTTTGAACATCTGCGAATACACAGATGGCTTACACGCGTCCGGCGTACCGTACGCGCCACTGCAACAGTACTCAGGAGTTCCAAAAGCTTCACAGGCACTCTTACAGGCCTCACCAGACCCCACCCGAAGCTCTTCTGGGCATTGCCGATTCAAATCGGTTACGCACCCGGTTATCGAGCAACTACCCGACCCGCCGTTAGGTTCAATGATCATTGGTAAGTTGTAACCATCAACTAAGCTAACATCGTAAAAATCTTGGGTACCTGACGCGACTGTGAATTCTGCTAGAGTGGCAGGCGGCTTCGCATTTTGACCATTGCATTCAATTAGGTTAGAGCCACAATCGCCCGTTATGCAGCTACCTTGGCCAGTAGCTGGGTCGAATGTGCAACCAGCTCTGCCCCAGAATCGACCCGACCAATTCGGTGGCGATTGAAAGGATCGAGACCCGCCTGAGGGAAGCTGAAACCCGGTGCTTTCTAGTGGAGGGCTGCCAGCATTGGCTAGAATTCCTGGCCATACAGTGTGGCTACACCTGTTTATCAGTGTAAATGTAGCCCCTGAAACTCCTGCAATAAAGTTAAACTCACCATTATCGATCAGTTACATCAATAAATACATAGCAATTAGCAAAAACAGCGAGAGGAAATAAAATTACCTCCGCAGATTGTAAGCAGAGTAAGGCCAATGTATAGAGTGGAAGCAGAGAAGATTGAATTCATTTAGAGGGATTCAAGGTAAAACAGAGTAGTGTATGGGAATTTTATGGGGATTGATTTGTAAGTCTTGGTCTAATCACTGAAAGGGTGCATTGGGTGTTTATGACAGGAAGAAGGACAACTAAGAAAAGTGAAAGGAGGAGGGATTGTTCGTGCCCATAAAATTACAGATATGAAAGCTGTATGGTGAGAGAATGATCAGACTTAATGGAAATGGTGGGAGAAAGTTTGATGACAAAGAAACTTATGTCACTCTGTCTGCATCTCGTGTGTGTACATATATATATATATACAACAATTGATGTTGTAATGGAAAATATAAATAATGCCACGTCATTTCCTTCAAATAAATAAAAAGAAAAATCTAATTTTATGTTTATTTTATTCTGCAAATATAAGCACAAAGAAACTACAGAGCAATAATAATAGTATGAGGTTAAAATGAAAAATAATGAGTTCCTTCACTATATAATAAAATTCATTTTACATTGAGAATATTAGAAGTCTTACCAGTATCTGCTACGCCCACAATTGGGAAAAAAAATAATGAAAAGTAAGATTTTACTTTAGGTATTTTAATTTATCTCCTCCAATTGCCAGTCTTATCTTTCCTTTTTCTATCTTTGTCTTCGAGATATAGAATTTAATGCCAATCTTTCCATGCTCTTTATGCTCTCACTTGAAGGACAAGTAGAAGTTCTGTGGGCTACAGTTCTCTTCATTTTATTTAACCGTAGCTGAATCATCCTCTTGTCTCTATTTATACTATTGGACAATATAATTTACTTTGATTTTTAATTTAAATCAAACTGATTTATTACAGGGTAAAATTTATTAACACTAATTTTCTTGATTCACAAGATTTAAATTTAATTTTTTTGAAAATAATGTTAAACCATTGAACATTATTTTTTGAAGCATCTAAATTTTTAAACTTTTGTATTGTGACTTGAGATAAAAAGAAAGTTAATAAAGCAATTATGACGAATTTTGAAATTTCCATTAGATAAAGTTAAAGATCGTATTTATGTTTTGAGTTTCAATTTAAGATATCTTTAATTTTGACATAAATCCAACATCAACAATCCAAATTTATGTGATTTTTAAGCATTATGATGCATTAAATGGACAGTTTTCTTGTTCAGATCCTAATTGACATTTACAGCTCTAAGTAAATTATTCCCACTAATTTTGACAGTGTACAACCTAATTAATTTCTTGATTCGACAATTTTATAAGAAGGATATACCATAATACCAAGACTTAATACTATTACCTTAATTGCATCAAACACTAATTAATCAGTATGTGCATATATAAAAAATTATACACTAGCCCACTTCCTTAACCGACCAAAATACGCATTAAGATTCATCACGAAATGATTTTGAATTAATTAATTGATTAGTGAGAAACCTATAAAAATGATTAAATTCATATGATGAACAGAATCTACACTGCTTTGTCAAAAGCACAAATATCTTTAAATCTGATTTACATCCAAACTTATTCCACTTACCTAACGTGTTTGAAGAAATAAGTATACGAATCTCTCTCATTTATCATCAACTACCCTTTATTTTTAATTTAATAATCAATATGGTTATCTTACACGATATGCAATTCTTTGGTCTTTTTAAAAAAAAAATTATAACAGAATTGGATTCTTAAATAATCTGATGAACCAAATGATTGGTTCAGGCCGAAAATTTCAAAAGCTCTCCAGCTAATTTCTTGCATTTAGGTGTGCCCCCATTATTGAATGAATCTTGGTCGGATTTACAATATTTTTATTTTCTGGCAATAATAAAAATATATTCCAATTTGAATGCCTTACAAATAAACGTACAGAGAACTGGTAAAAGGATAAATACAAAAGTAGTTTTATTTTGCATAGCTGGAATGAATTTGATTATATACCTGCAAAGAAAAACATATAAGAGGGCTTTGAAAACCACGGAAGCTGATGTAAGTTGGCGAGGTGACAGATTGGAAAAAGATCGATCACGGCGGACAATTTGATTTTGTGTAATATTATTGGCATTGGTTTGATCTCCAAGAGAGTAGTGCATGGAAAATTGACACTTTGCATGGCTAATTGGAACGTAGATCGTGGGGCGGTGGGGGGCTTCTTTGCTCCTTTTGCTTCTGTAATTTAGTTTGCCACGTGTTAGCACAACACCGTCTCCGTTGGTTACGCTGGGATCCTAGTGCAATCTAATGACCTGATACGATTTCAAGCCCATGGATGATCATTATCATTATCATTTTTATTACCATATGCTGCCCTTGTTATTTTATTAAGAAGGAAATCGCTAAATGTTATACAGGAGTGAGACCAGATATATCATGATTTTCTTTTACTAATTTTTTTTACATTGCGATCTAAATTAATTTTGTTACATCTCTATGTTAAAATAATAAATTTAATATAAATTAAGTATACACTGCGAATTTGAAGGAAATAATTATATTTACCATCAGTTTCTCATTAATAATTCAATCTTATGATACAGCTTTCGACCGAAAAAGCAAAAACTTGCAAGAGAACGCTTGGAATCAATACTAATAGTAAATCATCAGACACAGTAGAGCTGGAGTAGGGTGGGGAAAGAAAGTGGAAAGTAAATGGGCCGAGCCCGGCCGTCGGATCATGGGGCCCCTATGGAACCTCTAAAAGCAGAAAAAAAAATAAATAGGAATTTTGAGGAAAACCCACTTTGCTTTTGAGATTAGCAAAAGAGATGCGATTGCTGCCAAATCAATGCTCATCCACGTCACTGTGTCCGTGGTGGCCGTGGATGCCTGATGCCCTTTTCTCTTATTTCTTTTTTCTTTCTTACTTTCGGAGCAAGCATCTAGCAAACAAGTCAGGATGGCCGAGTGGTCTAAGGCGCCAGACTCAAGTTCTGGTCCTCGTGAGAGGGCGTGGGTTCAAATCCCACTTCTGACATTTTTTAAATCCATTTTTAATATCTCTCTTCTGACTCATCTTTATTTTTTTAATGAAAAAGGAGAAACAAACTTCTTAATTTGTGAAGAAAAATCAACATGTTTTTTTAAAAAAAAAAAGAAAGAAAAGCGAGGTGTCCATGGTTGCATGTGCAAAAGTAGAGAGCTTTTTCAAGTGGAGAAATTTGCATGGCTTAAAAAATTTCAAACATGTTAAGGTGAGCATGTCACAGTAGTGGCTTTGATTTCTATAAAGCATTCTAATACATATAAAGCCATGTTACAGATTCATGATAGCATAATATACTTATCATATCTCAATCTTTACAGATCACACTGCGACCCACATCGATCCGTTTTCCTAACCACAAAGAAAACGTAGGTCAATAGAGCTTCTGACTTGTATGCCAAAACCATTTAAGAACATCCATTGAAACTTCACTAAGAGACTGTACATTAATCCTTTCGCTTCTTATTCTAGTAAATCATAGATAACATTTCCAAACTCCTGTTATTTTATGTAATTTTTGTCAAAAAAAAAAAAACAAAAGATTTTGTTTTACACGAGACATGAGCAATTACTTTGAAATAAATAAATAATATAATTAGTCAAATAAAGTAAAAGGGGAAAAAAAAAGGAAAAGAGTACAAATTAAGAAATGAGAATTACAAATTTCATGTGGCTGTGGATTAAGAAGAAATTATCCAAAAACTAACAGTAATATTTTTCAAAGTAAGTATTAGTTAGTAGAGGATAAGAACGAAAGAGTAAGATTGCATTTTCTGCGGCTGGGTTCAATTGATTATTGGTTGACCATGCAAAATCTCCACGTGCGTAAATATATTACATAAGCTAGTAAATTACATTTAATAAAAATGGTTCGATACTTATTTCTCTTAAATAATATCTCGATTTTGAATATTATAAATGAAAAAAATCAATATCGAAGAGTTTTACTTTCCTAATAAATCAACCCAGCTCTAACTGAATTTCGAAATCTTTATTAAAAGAATTACATTCAGAAGTGGAATGTCTACTTTGCATACCATCAAAAGGAAGTACATAAATAAATAGTTAATTTTCAGGTTTGTGGTATGTGTATATATACACATAAATTGTACATTTTGGAAAGAATGTTTCTAACATGTAGATTCTACCTTGAGGGTAATTTTTAATTTTCTATCAGATAGTACGAATTGAATTTTTCTTATATCTCATGTCAGTTTATATATTATAAATTTATTATCTTGTGTATATAGCAGTTTTATGGATAATTTTATATGAAGATGCAATGAATATGCAATAAACATAACTTACACATAAAAACATGAAAATTGATGTAGAAATTTCATAGAACAGGCACTTGCGATACATAAAATTGATTATTATCATCTTCACACAACAATTTGAATCTACATAATGTTAGTGAAAATGTGCATCAATTCTTTAAACAAAAGATTTATATTATTACGTCAAAAGATAATATAAAATGGTAAGGATTTTATAGAGGTCTCGATTCGAATCATAGGTATGGAGCATATTTAAATATTTGAGAGATACCGCTTTATCTATTTTATTTTATGAGCTTACTTGACATTAATTTAAATTAATCAGATCAATGAGTTTCGAATATTCAATAGCATTTATGAAAAAAAAAGATTTATATTATCCGAAAAAGAAATGAAAATTAGTCTCTTAATCAGCAAAAATTTTTAAAAGAAGGTGGTTGTTTAAACATTTGAGAATCGGAGAATGGGCTGACATGTTGGCTGTCGTGTAAAGTATACTATATGGATAAATTCTTACTGTAATATATGTTTTTCCAACAAACTTTAATTTCCTTTCTGTATACTTTTCTTTCTTTATAAAAGATTTGCGTCACTCTAGCTAACTATAGATATATTATTTATATTGAGTTCAAGACTTCCACAAAAAGAGGTACTATGTTCAATGTTGAATATCCTCCTCCTCCTCCTCCTCCTCCTCCTCCTTCTATTTTGCTTCTCGCCATTGCCTTCATCCATGTTATACAAGTAGGAGGCAAAGATGCAATAACTTTAGTTTTGATTTGAATTGAACCACATAGAACACTCCATGCACATGCAAGATCCTTTGAATTTGGATTCGTAGAAAGTGAACATATGATGATACAGAAAACCGACAAGCTTTAGCTCAGCTACCTACTTTAGATTTCATAAAGCAGTATGTGAAATATACTGTCTTGATTCTAGTTGGAGGTCAAAAAGGAAACCCATCAAAATAGGTGTAAATATGACATCAAAAGTTATAGTGGACAGATTATTTAACATTCAATTCTCTGTTTTATCATTATCCCTTAGCACAGTGATACACCCCATCGCTAGCTTCCAAGCTAAGTTTTTGCCTCTCTTGGTTTTTTATCAATTTAAAGTACAGTTAAATCAAATTACGATAGTTCTTAACTATATATCGGATTTATCATTACGCTATCTAATAATAAATCTCAATGCATGTAATTACAAATTTCTTGTTTTGAATTTAGTCGTAACAATAATCTATTGGTTTAGATAAGGAAAATCCTTTGTAGATATAGGTAATAGGAGATTGAAGTTTTTTCAAAGATTTCGTCTTCACACTCTATTGAGCTTCGAAACTTTCTTAGTTGTTAAAGGCAGGCAAATGGCTGAGACTCCGGGCCTTCATGGATCGACTGTGAGAGGAGACTAAAGGCCTGGCTCCCACTATAAAGACATTACATTTGAGGCCCCAGTTCGTTTCTCCTTCAGTCCATCGACGCATGTGAGAAACCTAGTTAAATAAATAAAATAAAATAAAAGATTTCAAAGAATTTGAATTATAAAAATAATTTATCATATTTCAATTTAAAAACTAAAATTCCAAAGAATGTGTAGCAAAAAAAAAAAAAATTATTGTATGGAAAAAGTGAGAATTCTAAATTTCTAATGGTTATTCTTTGATTCTTTTTTTTTCCATTTCTTTTGGTTATTTTATTTCATTTTTCAAAATGTCGAACCCAAAAAAAAAAAAGTAATTGTAGATAATTAAGATTGACTAATTAAGAATAAGATTGGATTCAATTGCTTAAAGGGCTTTTTCTTTTTTAAAGGGATGAAACAAAGAGAAAAAAAACAAAAACCAAGCCGAAGCTATAATTAATTATAGTGAAAACTGAAAATTAGAAGAGGAGATTCATGCAATAACCACAAGAAAACGTCCTTTTCCGATCGACAAGAAGTTGGTCAAAAATGGATGCAGATGAGTCTTCTCTCCGCTGTGTATGCGTATGCCGTTTGTTTCCCTGTGAAAAACGATTTTCAGCTCACTCAATTATTTATTTAATTTTTGCCCATATAAAAACAATAAATTATACATCAATTTCTTATCTACACCAACAACGGTCTATGTTGACAATGTTTTCAATTTTCTTCGTTCTTTGAGGCGGCAGTATTTTATTTTCTTTAATTCTTACACGAATAACTTTGAAGTTGCGTGATCATTTTTGGTTTTCCATTATTTATTTATTTTGTTATTGACATTTCGAATTCGATTTGAATTAGAATAATATTTTTATTTAAATTATTTCTATTTTTTTAAGAGTGTTAATTCGGTATTTTCATGTTTCGATGTGCAACGCATATTTACTATCAAATTAGGTGTATAATTATCATACACTTTGATCCGATAGTAAATATGAGATGCGCATCGAAGCATTAGAGTATCGAATGAAAGATTTTTTTTAATTAATTATCTTGTGGCATTTTTAAAAATAAGAATTATTTTCTAAGAACTACGGGAATGTGGCTTTATATTTTACATCTTTATTACTAACTGCCGAAACTGTCAATGAACTTACAGAAGCGTTGACTGCAACTTTAAGTTTGTATCACGTGTAATTTTATTCTCAGATTGAGAACAATCCAATTCATACATGTGTACTCTTAAAAAAAATAGACTAGAATCAATTATAAAAAGTACTATTATTTACATTTAATCAATATGGTATATTCAATTCATCTCTTATACATACAAGATTAAATATAATGAGAAATCTAGAGTACGGGTATATACAGACACCTGCAAATAGTTTTAACATTATAAATAATAACTTTAATATCATATTAAGAAAATATACTTATATCTAACTTACTTTAAAAATTAGTTTAAAGAGTAAAAATTATACAAATCATTATAAATAATATCATATACTTATATTTATCTGATATAAGATATTTAATATATACAAAATTTATAATTACTTCATAAAAGTAAAGAAAATTTCTCTCTTAATAATTCTATCATCACAAAATCAATATGGCGTTGCAGCATTTGAAAAATGGCATCAAAAGAAATTATCAAATAAATATATCATATTTAATTGCATCATTTTTTTAACCAAGTGTAGACAAAAGAAATCTCGGTGAAAGAAATAATCTTAAAATTGTATTCATGTATGTTGAGGTAGATACAGTTTTTTTAATAAAGGAGGGATAAAAATAGATTTATAATTAATTGAGAAGGTAATTAAATTTTTAACTGCTCAAACTACATGTAATTTCTAAGATATAATTAAAATTATTTTAATTTTTTCCAAAGATCATGAAAGAATATATGAATATATTTTCAATAGTCAAAAGTAAACTTCTTAATGATAATAATAGCTCGAGCGAAATATTTATATTTATTATTTAAGGCGCCTAATTTTAAAATATGCACATCAATTATTTAAAATGGTGTTATTTATTTTTAAACAATTTTAGTTTAAATTTGCCCCTAAACTTCATTTCTAATCCAAATTTACATCTCAATTTTGAAAAAAAAAGAACGAAAGTTTCGGTGTATAATTGATTTAAAAGAAAAATTAAATAGTATATAGTTGAAAAAAAATTAAATTAAATTTAAATAATAAAATTTTAAAATAAATATGAGTTATTTTCTATAATTTAAGTGAAAAATTGCCCTTATCCCTTTTCAAATTGCAATATCAAAATGGATGATGGACCATATATACGCATGCTGTGAGAGAGTGGACACGAATATGATCCTTGTGATATTGGCAAGCCATGCAATACACATCACCCCTCGTTTCGCCTCAACTATAACCATGTGCAACTCATTGAATGAAAATTGTAGTTTATCTACGCACAAACTCCCAACCTTTGTTTAAAAAAAATCCATATTTTTTCCTACTTGATGACAAATTTAAGATCTTACAAGTCTGCGATGAAACTAGTACCATTAAATTAATATATGTTGATTAATTTTATTTGGTAAATAAATAATTTAATAACTATAATAATGATTGGATAAATCCAATACATGGTAGACTACTAATTATAAACTGTTAAATATATAAAATAATTAAAGTTTTTTAATGTAATAGTTTATGATTGGATCAATTCATTATACATCAGGTCATAATAAAAAATTTTCATAAAGATTAATTAGAATCGATAAATTAGTAGAGTTGAAACTTGGAAGACTATCAAACCAGGAACGTGGTATGTGCCTAAGCCGATGAAATGAGGTCCTGATAATTGAACTCGCATGTGTTCTTGGTAGAGTCATAACATGGGAGAAAATAAGAAAAGAGTTTCGGTAGCTTTGATTAATTTCTTCTTCTTTCATTATAAAAGTGGTAGGTGTATGATGTGGAATGTACTTTTATATTCATTATGTCAAACACTAAACATTTCAATAGATACCAAATCCTTAATCGAGTTTATATCAGGCTGGGTTTTCTGTTTTTCGTACTCCGGGGAAGTTAGGTTCTATGAATATATATATATATATATATTGCTGCCTCCTATTGTGGGGACGACTCCTTTCAATTCAAGGGATAAGTCTTATACCATGCATAACACCGACAAGCAGTTATTCATAAACCGGCCGCCAGCCTAACTTTCTCAAATATATCACGTGACGATTTTGAAGTTTTTTTTTATTATTATTTTTATATACAATAGGTCCAAATAAATTTATGAATTAACTTAGTAATAAACATTATATATGTATATATAAAAGTGAAAATTAAATTCATGTCTTTTTTAGTTCATTGTCAGGGCATAATATCGAGACAAATCAAATATTTTATTTTCAAAGATGATTTGTCATTTGCAGCATCAACATCCACATCTTAAATGACCAAGTTTTGTTTATATTATCCATCCATTATTATTTATGGCAATATTTTAATATACAACTTT
>CANXYI010885523.1:0-10237 GCA_948208565.1 Hura crepitans
GTTTATAGATGTATTAAACAAGCTTGTTAAAATTTTAGGATAGGACGAGGGCTGTCAAATTTTTAGTTTATACCAGAGTGTTATCGAATTTCCTCCTTAATGGCTGAATGATATTGCTACTAACCTAAATGGATTGTAGGAACTGATCAGAATGATTTTGGAGTCAGATTGAATGATATAATATGGCATTAGTAAAGGTTAAACGAATGACCCTAGGGGAAATTTTAGGATGGGTGACCTGGCAAGAAGTGCAGTGCTTATTAGGTTTCTTCAGGAATTTAGTAGAGGGTGTTACATTTGGTGGTTTCAAAGCTAAGGTTCAATATTCCTTGGTAGAGTACATGGATATGAAATGGTTAACTTTCTAATTCCTCTGAACTATTACAGTATTTAAGGCTGAGTAGGAAATGTCTTCTATAATAAAGAGATGACTGGTCTTATTGCCCGAAGGAGGAGCCATAGAACCAATTGGTTTGGTAACCATAGTTATACAGAGAGCAGGTTATGTATTAGTACCTAAATCTAGTTATGCTACTCAGTAGCTAGAGTCATGAGTGATTGAATGACAGTAGGCAGGATAAACCCTGTCCTAGTACTATGAGAAGTAATACATGAAAGGATCTTCCTAGGTTTTTGAAGTTTTTTTAGGGGATTAAATTTAATGACATATATGTAAAATATAAGAGATTTTTGATAAGACTGGATGTGGAATCAAGGATATAGGTAGCTAAACCTCAGAAAGAGGGTACCAAGAGTGGACCACCCATGTGTCGCTTTTGTCAGAAGAGTCACTAGGGGCAATGTAGATGAGGCAAGTTGTAGGAATGTCTCCATTGTAGTGCTAAAGATCACTATAGTGAGTTAATGCCTGTAGGCATTGAAAGAGTGTTCTCAAACATAAATAACTAATGTTACACCCCAAAGTAGGGGTTAGAGATAGACTAAAGGAGAGCATTTCAGTGCTAATCTATTTATTATAGTTGAGGCTTGTGCTTCAGCTAGGCAGTGTATAGTGAAATTGAAAAGTTAATGTAACACCAGATAGTATGACTAGTATTTTGTTTATCTAATGTTTTAGTCTTGGCTTTGATAGACCTTGAATTATTGCCCTCATGTGTATGTACTACACTAGCATAAAATGGACAGGTAGGGCCTGAGCAAGTTGAGGTAGACATTAGAGTTCACAACCTTATGAGGTAGTGTGAGACTATAGACGGGGTGTATAAAAGATGCCTTTGGTGATTTAGGTGCATGGATTGTTGTTGGTTTGATTAAGTTGTATTTCAATAAATTGAGGTACTTTTAGGATGGATCGGTTTATTAAGTATTAGGCTATGACTAAGTGTGATCATAGGAAGTTAACCCTCTAGAATGTATGAAGACTGTTAGAGATAGTGTATGGTGAGGGAAATCCTTTGGACAATTTTATCTTTATTTTCAAGATGTAATAACTCCTTCAAGAGGAGAGAGGCATGTTTGACCTAAGGTATTGATCTGACTAATTTAATCCTAGTCTAGTATATCTATCAGTTAAAGTTTAGTTATCTAATGTATTCTTATTCAACTACAAGGGTTATCTTCTTAGAGAAAATAAGATTATAAAGTTGAGGTGTATCCTAGTATTGCTTTAGTGTTTACTATTCTTTATAAGATCGCATTTGTTAAAATAAAAGCATCAAGAGTATAGCTGCAAGAGATATCAAATTAGTATTTTATCAAACCTAGTATAATTTCTCAATGAGTGTCTAAGTTGTCTATGAGAAAGGAAGACAAGTCACTTGGGTTATGCATTACTCTAAAGGTATTTGAATAGAGTGATGGTGTAGAATTAGTATCCCCTATTCTAGTGGATGATCTTCTTAATCATTTGAGAGGGGCTGGTTTTCTTTCTTTTAAAATTGATATGAGATTTGGATGCTATCAACAGAGGATATAAGGAAGCTGATATTGCTAAGATTGCTTCCAGGACCTAGTGTAGGCATTTTGAGTTCTTAGTGATGTCATCAGGGCTCACTAATGCCTTCGCAGTTTTATGGATTGCAATAGGTAAAGCTTTTAATTTTATGTAGACTAGTGGTAATGGTGTTCCTAGATAAACTTTTGGTGTACTCTAGAAACCAAAAAGAGTATGAATAGCACCTAAGGGTCTTGATGAAGACTGTGAAAGAAAAATGGTTATGTGCCCAACTCAATAATTTTAAATTGGGCGAATGAAATTATTCTTTAAGCCACCTAGTTTCAATAGAGAGAGTCAAAATTGGCCCTAGTAAAGGTAAGGCAATGTTGGAATAGAAACCCTCTGGGAATTTAACTAACATAAGAAATTTTTCTGAGCTTAGTTGATGTTACAAAGGGCTTGTAAGAGGACTTTCATTAATTTCTTACTTCTTTCACTAGACTCATCAGAAAGGATGTAAGAATTGTGTGAGATAAACAATGACAAGATAGTTTTGCTAAATTGAAGTCATGAGAAAGGGATTATCCTACCCCTGATTTGGGGCTAGTTATGACTGTACTTGCTTTGAAACATATGATGGCAATATCAGTATAAAGAGAAATGTTATATAGGTGAAGATCATTAGAGCTTAAAGTATTCCTTTACTCAAGGGAAGGGACCTGAGTTAAAAGAGCTAGATAGAGTAAATTTAGGATAATAATTGCTTGATTGACAACTTACTAGTGAAAGCCAATGTGAAGGTAGATGCGGAGTATAGGAAAAATCTAGGGTGACCATGAGAGCTATGAATGCCAGATTATAATTCATTACAAAAGAGGTAGTGGTTGTTGAATTCCAAGTGAAATTAGATTTTAGATAGCAAATCAAAGAGAGTTTGATGAGAGACGAGTACATGGTTCAAATAATTAGCAAAGCTAAAGAGGGGAATACAATAAGGTATGAGTTGATAGTCAGCAAGTAGTGTGAATGTGAGAACAGCTCATGTATATATAGAGATGAGGCAGTTAGATTTCATGTTTTGCCAATGACTATCATATGGATAGAGATCTTTTTTTTACTTCTAGATTCTAGAAGAAGCTGTAATAAGCTTTAGGCACTATACTAGCTCATCACCTAGTGCATCATCCTTAGTTTGATGGATAGTTAGAGAAGTTGATATAGATATCTGATCATATGCTATGAGACAGTATTAGTAAGCTTATGGTTATCTGATATATGTATGTGCATATGTTCTTGGTAGAGATTGCCTATGATAGCAGTGACTAGCTTAGTTTAGGAATGGACCCATATAAGGCATTATATGGTAGGCGAGGCTAAATTCCTTTGTATTGGAATGGGGTGAAGAGAGAAAATCTGTAGCATATATTTGATTCAAGAGATTAAAGAAAGAGTGAAAATACTTAGGAAAAAAGCTGGAAGCAATGTGGTTAGACAAGAATCATGTGCATACTTGAAGTAGAGAGTTGTTGAATATTCAGTTAGAGAAAAAGTGCTCTAGAGGTTTTTTTTAAGGAAACTGGTGTAGAGGTCCAGGGAAAAGGGAAATTGAGTCCCAAGATTATTAGTCCCTATGAGAGTACTAATAGGGTCGAACCTCTAGCATACAAGCTTATGTTACCACCTGAGCTATATTGCTATACAGTGTTTTTAGGTCTCTATACTCAGGGAGTACCGATCGGATCTGTTACATGTGACTTCGATGATAGCTAATGAATTATAGCTAGATATAAGTTATGAGGAAAAAATGCTATAGAGTATGGCTTGTGAAATGAAATAGTTATAGAGATGAGTCTATACCATTGTTACAGTGCTATAAAGGTATAAATATATAGAGAAGGTTACTTGAGAGCTAGACAAGTAAAAGGGAGCTCAATATCCCCCTTTATTTGCTTCAAGTAATTTTGAGGATGAAATTTTCTTAAGTGGGGAAGAAATGTAATACCCATGTTTCAAGGCTTCATGAATAGTGCCACAATGTCTAGGAAGTGCATCTAGGGTGCCGAGTCACTTGCACGTGGATTGAGACAGTGACACTAGTCATGAAACTTTAAAGAGCCTTAAATTGATGAAAATAGCAAAATTTAAAAATTTTGCAGAACCAACAATTCATTTTAGATTGAAATCTACCACTCAAGGTATTAAAAATTTTTCAAGCTAGGATTAACTCGGCATGTGCCCGGACAGACCAAAAAGGAGCAGACCCTAAAGCTCAAAAATTACACTGATTCCAATAGTGAATGAATTTCTAGAATCAAAGGTCATTTGCAAATTCTTGTAATTTTTTATGTTGTCATGCAAATTGAGGCCGCTTGAAAGTTGCCATAATGAAGGAATTTGGCAACAAAAATTTACAAGCAGGTAGAGGAGATTAAAATATAAATTTTAAAATAAATGGTGTAATTTTCTGAGGTTTGAGTGAATTACTGTGAATTTTTGAAATTTGTCATAGAAATTTAGATTGTTCAAGAAATTTTAGGGTAGCCTTGGCATGTTAATATAAGGTCCACACCATGCCAAGTGGTTGAGGGAGTTTGCTAAGTGGCAAATAACACATGACAAGTGGAAATTCCACTTAGATTGAAGAAAGGAATTTCTCCCTTTCTAGCCTGCTGTTGTCGACGCCACAAAAGGAGGAAATTTGGCATAACTTTCTCCTCCGGTCACCAAATAGAGAGATTCTAATTGTTAAAAATTCTTCTATGTCTTAGGGGCCACGAGGAGCAAGAATTAGGTAGAAAGAAGTTGTCGTTTGGGAGATAAAATTCATACAAGTTGACTGGTTCAAACAGTCTAAAATATTGACCCAAAGTTTAGTCTATAGCTATTTCTTCTCCTTCACTTAGGATTTTTGGCTGCTTTTTGATGTTGGATCATAGCAAATATCTTTGTGATGATGTTTAAGAGGTGGTTGTGGCATTGAGATTGCATTTTAAGGCCCACAGAGGAAGGGAGAAGCTATCGTGGATGCTAACAGCTTATGCAATTGAGGGCTTAAGTGTTTCCTTTTGACATGTAACTGAACTTCAACCTTTAATTCATACCCATAGATGTTCAATTGTTGCTTTTAGGATCAAGCATGATTTGTGTTCACCAAGTAGCTTAGATGTGTGTTTTTTTTTTTATTAAGGGTTATAGTATAAGGCATGAAAGGATGGGATTGGTGTGAATTGGGGAAAAAAAGTAGTCCTACTGTTTCTAAATATCAACTTTGTCGAGAGGCTTACCAAATGGTTATGGCTTGGTCATAGTGTTTATGGTATGTTATAATGTGTAATGTACGTCTATGTGATTTTGAATGTTGGCATGTAATTGAAATTTTTGCAAAATAGTGAGGAAATAAATGTTAGGCATGATAGAAGAAAGTGGCCGAGAGCTTATCTCTAGCTTAATAGGGTATATGGTATGTGGTGATAGTTGTGCTTTGTGTTTGAGAATGGCAAGGTACATATATTGAACCTAGTACGCATAAATTAGTGATATAACATGTGTTGAGATTGGTTAATGTATGACACCATGGAAGCCTAATAGTGGCCGAAGCAAGTACTATAGGTAAGTGAATGGAATTGGCATGTTATTGAATATGATGTGTATATTTGTCTTTTCACTAGAGAGATAAGGTCACATATGTGGAAAAAAAGTGTAGAAATGCATGACAAGGACTAAAAAAGTGTCAAAGAACGAATGTATTCAATTGGCCTAAAATAATGTATATATGTGAGCTGTAATGCCTATATTATCTAGCCATGAATTCAATCATTATATGACTTAAGTTACACGAATGATGACCCTAAAGATTGACTTGAAATCTAGTGTGTAGTTTGCCTTTAAGGGCTATGGTTCAGGAATGACTTGAATACTAAATTTTTATGCCTATATGGGCTATTATTGTGTAATAGTTTAGTTTGGCTTGTAATAACTTCGAATTAATCAATGCACATAGCATGGAAATGCTTTAATTATACTATAGGAATATGGCTTTAAATGATTAAAGAAGTGAAACTAAACCATATGTTATTGGTCCAGAAGTAATGGCTTAAAAGTGGCTTAAAGTGAACTATGTAATTGCCATATTTCTTTATGCCCTTAGGGCTAGATGTGAGACCCTTGCATGAATGGCATTAGTGCCTATGGTTTAGCCATAGAGTTGGCCCAATTATAATTGGCTTTGTGCCCAGAAATGTACTTAAAAAGAAATTGAAAACTGAGTTAAATTTGGACTCAAAACAGTCCTAGAAATTGACTTCAAATGTGGTCAAAATGACTTATAACTATCCAGTTGACCTACACCTGAACCAAAAATGTCACTAGATAGAAAATATTAACTTTTTAAGTACTAATGCCATGATATATCATAACATATGACACCTTGATTTTTGATTATAGCAGACTTAAATTTTCTGATGGAAGTTTACCCGGTAGAGCCAAAATGTGGCTATACCAATCTGAGGAGCAAATTAAAGTATCAGATAAAATTTTTAACTGTCTATATTTGAAACTTAAATATTATGAGAATATTTTTTGTTAATAAATGAACTTAAATTAAGCTACTTAGCCCGTTAGTTAAGCACCCACTGGATGGGTTGATTGTTTAACTTAGGGTTTTACAATTGCTAGTTGTCTAATATTTAGATAGTCATTTTTTATTAGTGGCTACAGAGGTCTACAAACGGATCTCCCTTATGTCACCTAGTTATTGATGGTATTTATTAGTGGCTAGAGAGGTCTATGAACTGATCTCTATTATGTCACCAGTTATTGATGATGATTATTTGTGGCTAGGGAGGCCTATGAGCTGATCTCATTATGTCACAAAGCTATTATTTACTTATGTTTGTAGAGGCTACGACTGATTTATATTATGCCACACATAATGGTGCAGTGGTGTAGGTCCAGAATGGGGACCATTGTAGCTATTTATTTTCCTTTTAGATCCAGTGTTTTTAAGTGTTGTCTTTTTAGTTAGGCCAATGAATTAAATTAAGAAATTTATTAGACTATTCATGAATATAAGAATTAAGCATATTTTGAATAGTATTTTCTGAATTTTTGATAAAATGCAATCTAAAGAGCATTTTAGACATTTTGCACATATGTACCAGATAAGTTAATTAATGTCAAATATGCATGTTATAGATAAAATAACTACTTTAAATAATATATATGAGTCAAAAAGACTATTTCAGGACACATGAACACCTTAGGGGTATTTTAGTAATTTAGCACCCTGTTGTATAATTAAAGCACATAATGAAGTAAGAACTAGTCATTAGATTACACAAGTATGAAAAGGCATAATGTCATGATTCAAATGCTTTAAGTTCACCACTAAGTATCCCGCATACTCAACGTACCTATTTTGGTGCACAGGTACCCTGCAGTGGAATCTTGCCTTGTAAAGCATGCCGATGAGAGTTCAGAGGATTACTATTAAGGAATATGATGTAATTGTTTTATAGTTTTGATATCCATGTACTTAGATGAAGTTGGGTAGAAATTATGCTTTTAAGCTTTGCATATGTGTTGTATATGAGTAATATTAACTATGGATGTAAATAAATAGTCTTTTATGTTTTATTGTGAATGTATGTATGGGAATGATGTTTGATGTTATGTGAGCTCGAGGCTCTATATATATATACATGTTTTATTAGTGGCTTGAGACCTATGTTTGATGTGTGTTAGATGATGATGATAGGCTAAGAATGGGCAACTAGATGGGTCTAGGAGATGTGTTAAGTAATGTTTATAAAAGTGTTAAACATGCTTGTTAAAATTTTTAGATAAGCCCTAAGTACCCATTATGCTGCCTAATTTTTAGGTGGTACTAGAGTGTTATAAGATTTTCTCTGTAATGGCTAAATCATATTGCTACTAACCTAAATGGATTATAGGAACTGATCAGAGTGATTTTGGAGTCAGATAGAATGATCTAGTATGGCATTAGTAAAAGTTAAATGTATAATCTTAGGGGAAATTTTAGGATGGGTAACCTGGCGGGAAGTGCACCGCTTATTAGGTTTGTTCGGGAATCCAGTAGGGGTTGTTACATAACCCAATCCTTCTATATAGTTGTAATGAGAATGGCCCTTGATATTAGGAAAAATTGATAGGTACACCAGGAGTATTAGCTCCAATATTCTTGAATACTACTTCTTTACACCATGTTCATCTTTATCTTATTCCTTATCATTCGTTAATGCATTCAAATATATTCTTGCAATCTTATACCATCATAAAACTCTTAATTATATTTCTAATATTCCTTTAATATTCTAAACATTTCTATTCTAAGTTATACCTTTACTTCAAACTTAACTCACATTACCTTATTTCCCATAGTCCATATATTGTCTCGGTCTTTTTTACATCTCTTTTGATTTTCTTCTATTTGTAATCTCTGTATCTTATCCCTCACAAAATCCATTATACGCTAATATCTATTATTTCTATTTATCTACTTCAGTTAGTCTTTAACATAAATTTGTTCTATCTTCTTTATCATTGATCTCTATTAGCAATCATCGAATCTTATAAGCTTTTATGTTTACGTATAGGTCTTTAATTATTATAGGTGTCTAACACATACTTATTTCTTCATAATATTTTGAGATTAATGAGCGAGCAGATCTTTGTTGATGTCCTAACAGCTTAGTCATGATGTAATATATGTGCACACACATGTATTTCATACATATGTAACCATTTTATGCCCAAAAATGCATAAAGTTGCTCGAATTCAACTAAATGTTACATCCTTATACCCCACCAGTAATCGATTTAGATAGAGGATGTCACATGTTCGATTTGACCATCATTCTTTAATACCTCAATTTATCTTCTTTATTTGACAATCTCAATTTACATACTAATTAAGAAGTTCTTTAAGTACACTACACTTGTCAATTTGATCAAGCCACATATACATGTTTATGATAATTCTAATATTTTTAGAAAGCTAGTTTAGATTATTGTTTTTCTATCATATCATTTGTAACCTTATTTAGTAATCGTAGTGTAACCAAGATAAATTTAACTCACACTTTATTTATTAAAATTCCTTATATGTATCACATTCAAACATTATATATGTGAAAAAATTATTAATCTCAATTAAGGTTAAGCCACTCTCAAATAATAATGTTATTACCTTCTTTGGTTATTAACTAGATGATCTAGCATTACTATTTCAAAGTATGCATTTTACATAGTTATTTGTATTAGACATGCTAAAAACAATCGACTGTTTGTAATAGATATACTTACCAAATTGTTAGCCTATAACTCCTGTTGTATCCTTAGACTCGATCTACTACCTCACCTATCTCAATTAAACCTATATATTAGCAAAAGCTAATACACTAAGCAAAGTTACTTAGTGGTGTTTTCTAAAATCATGAAACTTGTGATTCATTTTACTTTTAAGTCTCATATTTTTATTCTATCAAATTCTTTAGTTTTTGTATTTTTATTTTTTTATTTCATATTCATGATGTACATAAATACCATTTTCCTTAGATTACTGCTCCTCTAAATCTTTTTACCTTATTATATGCCACTCATATGTTATAATTACTAGTCCTTAATCCCCATTCTAATTACCATTTTTAGTTTGCATAATGATTTTAATTTCTCATTATTTTGTACCATACACTTTCGTCATGTAGCTTATGACAATTAACTAGTGTTCTTAACTTTTTAGAGTCCCTAATAAGATTTTATATAATAATTCACTATGTTAATGTGCTTATTTTAAGGTTCTCTATTTATACCATTCTTATGCAATAATATGATGTATTATAATTATAATTTACTTTAGGTCACTAGTTGCAATTTTTCTCTATAATATTCATTTTACAAAACTTTTTCACATGTGTAAAATTTTCTTTAAATCTTTCATTTATCTTTAATTTAGATATTACTTCTCTTGGCCTATAATAGATAGACTCCAATCCTAATACAAGATAACGGGATCTCAACCTTATGCAATTACCCACATTTTAGGCCTCTTGGCTACTATACTAGCATAAGATTATGCATTAGCCCTCATGGACCTCAAAGCAGTTTCACCTATATGAAAGTGTGCAATGGCACTCAAGGACCTTATGGTAGCTGCTCTTGCATAAAAGTGTGTAGTGGCCCTCATGGACCTCACAGCAACTACACTGGCATGAAAGCATGTAGTGGCTCTCATGGACCTCACAACGGTTGCACCTTCTTGAAAGTCTACACAAACCTTTTAGACCTTATGGTGATTGAACCCATATAAATAAAATATATAAT
>CANXYI010885530.1:0-10137 GCA_948208565.1 Hura crepitans
TCGAAGAGTAAAATAAAATGCATTCGAGAACAGAAATGCCATGTAACAATGTGCTTTGAAAATAACAATAGCAGTATTCATTGCTTCCAAAGTTTGATGTTACCATAATTTTATTTTATTTTTTTCTTCAATTGGCCGACCGAATGTATCAGTTATCGTAAAGAAACAACCTGATAAAACAGTTGTAGAAATACCTGGAAGTAACTCGTAGCAAAGATCATTGTAACCATCGTATCAGGTCACTGTCAAGTTTTACTGTGCAATTGCTTAAGGCTTAGCCAAGTATATATTAAATTACGGTTTCTGTAGAGAGAAAAGTTAGGAATCACTGTATGCACCTACCTCGTAAAGCAACAAAAGTAATTAACGATCAGTATTACTGTATCTCACCTTCAGTTCCAATTATTTCGGAACCGGTTAATATAATATTTGAAGTTTTATCAAACTGTTGAAGCTTTACCATAGTCATTTTACTAGTCTCTAGCAAACATTGTGAGCTCTATGCATGTACTATGTTAAATTCAGCATCCAGTTTTTATAAAGATATGCAAGTTTGTTGATTTTATTATTCCCATATTCCTAAAAAAAATTAATATACATTTTTCATATGATCATACCATAAGTTAATTTGATTTTCAAGAAAAAATATATTTTAATTAATATAAAAAAAATTTGAAAATTTCACTTATAATTACGGGTCAAATTTGCACATATAGCCATACTTTTATTTATCTGTTTCACAAAAAAAAAAAAAAAAAAGCGCGACACCCTTTCTCCGGATACAAACAAACAAGTTTTACAGAAGGTTGCTATGCTAATCTTTGTTTTGCAGGTATGGGCAGTGTATGTTTCTTCAACGGAAAAAGATCATAACTTTTGACGTTGCATCATCTCATAATAGTTGCCAAATTTGACTATTGACCAATGCATCTCTATATAAACCCCTTTCGCCATTCCATCTTCTCCACAACAAACCATCCCAGAAAAAATCAGAAAGAACATGAAGAAGCAACTTGGTGTTGGTGCAATCTTTTTTACGATTTTGTTTCTCTTTCTTGTCATAAATGGCGCAGAGTCTCAGACCTGTAGTCCAAGCGGCAAGATAGAAGGCAAAAAGCCTCCACGAGGGCAATGCAACCAAGAGAACAACTCAGAATGCTGTAAAGAAGGCGAGCTTTACACCACCTTCAAGTGTTCACCGCCGGTGACCACCCACACAAAAGCAATACTAACTGTGAACAGCTTCGAAGCCGGCGGGGACGGGGGCGGTCCTTCTTACTGTGATGACAAGTACCATTCAGACAGTGAGAAAGTGGTGGCCCTTTCTACTGGCTGGTTTGATAATAAGAGCAGGTGCTTGAAGTATATCAACATCCACGCAAATGGGAGAAGTGTGACGGCTAAGGTAGTTGATGAATGCGACTCTACCATAGGATGTGACTCTGAACATGATTATCAGCCTCCTTGCAGAAAAAATATCGTTGATGCTTCAAAAGCTGTTTGGAAAGCTTTGGAGGTTTCTAATCCTGATGATGTTGGGGAGATGGATATCTATTGGTCTGATGCTTGAGGTTGCTGTGTAGTTCTGTATCTTCTTTTGTGAATTTCGGGTTTGTCGTATTGATGCAATGCACTAAGTACAATAATCCTTTTCTCAAAGAGAAAAAAGAGCAGAATCCTTTTCTATCATAATTTAAATTATGTTTTCTGTTTAATACTGCAAATCGATAATTGCTTTTTATAGAATGAGCAGCAGAATAATGGGAAACTTCTCTTTTCCACCAAAAGAAATGTTGGAATTCCTTTGTTCTTGATTTCCCATTCTTTTTCCATCAATAACATTGCCAAAGCAGAGGATTTGCGTTTGTGGGTTCAATCATTATCTGTGAAGTGCAGCTGCTTCTTGTGCTCTTTTCTTTGTCACATGGATTTGCAGAATGTGCTCATGCAAAGTACAAGTATTCTTTTGATTTTGATTTTCGTCGATTTATGCTTTGTTTTGCCTGTTGAATTAATGGAAACAGTGTGAAATAGGGCTTCTGCAATCTTTATATTCTTACTGCTCTGCTGTATATACGCACTCGAACTCTGCTGTAGATCAATGACTAGCAATCAACAGTTTTGTTCTGATTATAGACAATCTGGCTAGAATAATGCCATGTACTCCTGCAGAAACATGTAAAAAACAAACTCAAGTCGCTATGGTATCAGACTTATAATTGCAAAATACTAAATTTCTATTAACTTTAATTTACTAGTATGTATACATTTCTATCAATTTCCAATGCAGAACACATCAAGACAGCAAGAGCAAAGCTTCACAAACCACCAAACAAAACCAAATTTGACACTGGTGGGAAAGGCTTTGCCAGTAAACTCCAACTCAGAGGATTTACAGCATACTATCTGTCCTGGCTGGCAGACGACGGAAGAAATTAATCGGTGCAGATGGCGTCCTATGTCGGAACCTGGGATGCCTCATAGCATAAAACCCAGCCACAAGAGCAAGTACCTGAAAAGGTGTTGCATACAATGCGATGGCAGCCACTAGACAGAATATCACAAATATAGACGTGGCACGAGGATCCCTCCAGCTCAGTAGGGACTGAATCCTCTCTCCCTGGGTAGCCACATCGCCCACCACAGTCTGTATCCTCCCAGCCACACTCCTTAGTCGGTCATACCTTATCTGGACAATCTCAGTGCTCCTTGTTGTAGGAAATGTATCAAACTCCTCATCAAGCTCATCAGGATGAACAGCATCTGCACAAGAAATTCTGATATTCATGTGTGGAGGATATCTTGGTCGGAACCGATAATTCCAGAGCCCTATTAGAAACATGTATAAGAAAACAGTTGGCAGAATAAGCTCCGGAAAACACACGAGCATCACAAAGAGGAGGTGTACAAGCACTGTTGTTATAGGGTTCTTCCACATGCAAACTTCACCAAACCATTTTCCAACAGCAAATAATCCTGAGAAAACAGACATCAGCCTGAAGAAGTTCGCCTTGCTGCGCCTCATGCTCCAGAGATGGGAGTCTGCATCAGACATGTACTCAACAACTTCTCTTCTAAGAGGAGGTTCTGCCCTACTAAGCCTAGCTGCCACCACGTTGACAGCTTGGTGCCGCAGCATGTCCTGCTGCATCACGCTCAATGGCCTAACATAATGCATCTTAGGTAGAAGGGGACGCGTGTACAGAAACATCATGTTTGCAAATGATGTGTATGAAAATCTAATTGCGAGATGTAATTCCCCCATCTTCTTAACACCAGAAGGGTGAAGCAGTAGCAAAGGATATGAATGTGTATAGACATGGCCAGTTTCAAGAGTTGAGATTCTAATCCGAACCTTACCAATTTTTGCGTCTCTATTACCATTGGAACCACCAATTTGGCTGTTATCAAAAACTCCCACAGTAAGAACTGTTGCAGGATCATACACCTCCCAAGTGTACTGCTCATTGTATTTTGGGCTAAGACTGTTAATTATGGTTCGAGTCCTAACCCATTTGTGACCGTACTTTGCTACGCAGTATGTATCTGATGTACCCTTTCCCTCCCTTGTTTTCATTGGATGCAGTCCATCAGCATTTAGGATGCCAAGCTCCAAGATACCTATTGATGGCTTCCAGAGCTGCTTCGCTGTTGGTCGAAGATCACTACTGTAGTGAGTTGACTCATCAAGCACATGGTAGCCCCCATCAAGTGCAACACGAAGATGGAGTCTACTAGAGAACTTATCTTTCTTAGCCTGATGCTCATCCATGGCAGCTGAGATGGACTTTTCAAGGTTGAACCACCGGCTACGAATAATTCGATCATCAGCACGTCTCTCGACAGAGTTCAATGGTATAACAACCTTGCCAAGGCTCTCATCTTTGTTGGGGCCAACACGATCTTCAACTGAAAGTATCAGATGATCTTCAAAGGGCTCTGAAGCAACGAACATTAAATCCTCATTCCATAGTGGACTCATTGTCCGTGCTTGGACCATCTTTGTCTTTAAGATCTGGTTACCAATCTGTGCCTTAACATAGGCATCTGGGAATCGATGCTTTTCTGCAACAAGGTCTTGAGCCTCAATTACATTAACACGAACATACCACAATCTTGGAGAATGGTAAACCTTCGAGCGAATATGTGCAGAGATGGTAGAGGAACTATCAGTAGGAGAAACAGCATCGGAGTGCCAAGCATCAGGAAATGCCTCATCAGCTTGAGTACCATACCAGACAGCAAGCATCAGCTCCCCTTTACCTTTCTCTCCTTTTTTATCTTCTAGCCGATACCATTCTGGTGCCAGCGGACTATCTGGTGGAACCCGTGACGGAATCTCATTCATGTCAAATCTCACAATGCCAACAAAGTCATCCTTCACAAGATCCTTATCCTTCACCACAACTTCCAGCACTGATGACTGCATTCTGTCCCTTGCAAAGGCAAAAACTTCATTCCACTCAGGGTTTTGTTTCTTCTCAAAATGTTTTGTGATCCCTTTGTAGTTCCCTACTTTCACTTCAACATACGGGTCAAGGCTACCTGTCACATCCTTGGAGGGAAGATCGCGTGCTTTTACAACTCGTACAAAAAGGTACCTCATTTGTTCCACAAGATCATAACTGCTGGAAAGCCTGTCACCACGTATGACTCGCCCCCCAATAACTTGTCCCCCTCCAAGGAAAGGACTGGTCTCTTTGATTGCATAATCAGGAGGTTGTACTGATGAATCAGAGTACATGCGCACAATTCTTGGCGCTTGAGGTTCAGTTCTCAGCTCCTGACTCCCATAATTCAACGATTGGGCTGCTGCAGGGAAATGCTGAGGTGGTTGTGGTTGTGGCTGTGGCTGTGGCTGTGGCTGTGGCTGTGGCTGACTGGGCTTCGGAAGGTGATGGAACGTATGCCTAGTCTCATTCTTGTCAACAAATTGTTTCGGTATTGATTTTGGAATCTGTTGTTCTACTGCTTCAGCTTGGGCTGAACGAGGATCTTTATACACAGAGGAGTCCATTGCAGGAAGCGGATTCGACGATCTTATTGCAGGGTTATCAGTAACAAATACTTTCAAACCAAGCTCTCCTTTGACACGAGAAAGAATGCCTCGTTTTTCCAAAGGGTAATGCAAAACAACAGCATCTGAGTGGGCGACAAATGATGTCCCAGTGAGGCGAACCTTGCCAAGAAAAGAATTGGACTTGTTGTCTTTGCCATGGTGGAACACATGGGCTTCAAGAGTAAGGTTGGGCAAACTGTTTGGATCAGAGATATTGAAGTAGAAGCTCTCATTCCAAACAGGGTTGAGATCTTTGTCTTTAATAGTAGTACGGAATCTCTGATGGTCAAAATGAAGCTCCACAAAAGGATTAGATGAGCCTTGCTCATCTTTGGGCATCAAGTCATAGGCACTCACGACCTCCACTCCAAGCTTGAGATTACTCATTACAACCTCTTACCAAAGGAACAAAGGAATTCTGAATAAGAATGACAGCCACTGCTTTCAGAATTTGGCAGGACAAAGAAAATACCTGAAATGGAAAAATTCAGATGCCAAAGATTTTTAAAATAGGACCTTGAACAAATGAATAGCAGAAAAAAACTACCTTCTCAGATAAATGTCAGATATTCATGGGAGAGTAATTATCTAATTGATAACTGATATAAATTTGAAATTTATTTAAATAACTTAAACCCCATTATTCAAATTTAGCTTAAGAATATGTTAAGAGATGGAGGAGAAGTAACAGATGCATTTTTGAGTTTGAAAACGAGAAAAAGGAACTTCCCAGGAATAAAAATTTATTATCTTTTGAATAAAAAGAAAAGCAAGTGATTCCTTTGAAAAGACTTCAGCGTCTTATATCCGATCTTATGAATCAGAAAATAAAAAAGAACGGTAAAAGGCAAGCAAAAGGAGTAGAGTTCTTTGGTCCTCCAGATTCCAGAGATTATCTAGAAATCCTGTTTACTTTGTGTTTTAAAATCATCAATAACCAAAAAGGATTAGAAGAATATTTTGGAATCAGACTGAAAACTTTCGCAACCAGCTGGATTTTACACTTCCATCATCCTTCTGTATAAGAATTTCTATTCAAGCCAAAGTTCTCCACAACGGAAGAACTTAAATTTTGCCGGAGAAAATGAAATCAAATTCACTACCGGTGGAAACCCGCTCTATCTTAAATTGACTTGAGACTTTATACTGCGTTTTTTTCCATAGAGAGAGAGAAATTGCAAAATTTTCTTTCCAAACAAACAGAGAAATTTCATATCAGAAATACGTGGAAAATTCAAAGGGGACAATCATTGAGATTTCAGCTTTATCAACGAAAAAGCAAAATTCTCAAATTCGTTCAATCATAGAGGAATCACTACCTCAAAATAATAATAATAATAAAAAAATCAAATACAATACAAGGATGAAAAAGAACACAAAGAACAGTTCTTTGAAAGGCGATCATTAAACACAACAAGCAGGTAATGGGTTAATGGCAAATAAAAAAAGAAGACAATATCCAAAAGAAAGAAGAAACTCACCAATAGGTAAGCTTGAAGAATTGAGGGGGCGAAGACGAAGAGTTACAACAACAGATATGAGGCTTCAAAAAACAGAGAATTGAAGAGAAATGAAACGTTGGTAAACGATGGTTTCCGAGAAGTTTCAGCGAAAGGGGAGAAATGGAAATTGGAAAGAAAAAGACAGAGTCGTCGAAAACGAGTTAAAATTTTTGGATTTCATTGACGAAGAAAAAAAAAAAAGAAAATAAATAGAGAGAGAAAGAGTGGCAGAAGAATACTCTCCTGTTTCGGTTTTGTTTTCTTGCTCCAGCACGCAGAGATACCAATTCTCGTTACCGCATAACGTAAATCTTCTAACGATTTTTTTTTTTTTTTTTTATGTTTCCTAGAAACACGGTGTGCTCGTGTCCATTGGTCGCCAAGATTACTAGCTGTTAGGTTTACGACATGTGTCATGTTGTTTGTTGTCTAACGTTATATCTCGCATGTTTTATTTTTAATTTTTTAACTGTGAACAAAGATAATGTTTTTATAAGCTCCTATATTTAAATTTATTTCGATTTAATATTTTTATTTAATAAATAACAATACTTATTTCACATTAAAATAGTTAAAAAATATAAAAATTACTCATTTAAAAAGTAAAAAAAAAATAAATTAATAATTTTTAGTTTAATAAAAATTTTAATTATTAATTTCACTTATTTTTACGTGCATTCATATAATTTAGACTCATAATTCACGTTTCACTTTAGTCAAGCTATCCATTTTTACGTTATTTAAGTTTTTTTAAATGTTAAATTTATTTATTATGAGATAAATATAAATATAAAAATCGAATTTTATAAAAAATGTTCTTAAAATTATAAAATCTTATTAGATTTTGTGATATCTTATCTACTTATGATTTTAAATTTTGAATTATCGAGTCAATGTTTTTCTTTCGTCAACTAAATGCAAGAAAATAGATAAAATTTTATTATTATTTATTTTTTTTCTGTCACAATTTATTACTATTTCATAATCAATGCAAAAGCATATTATTAGCAAGAAGATTCAAATTAGCCGTCTACATTAAATATAAAGAATCAAAAATAAAATAAAGATTCTTATAATATTAATAAAATTTTTCAGTTACTTTTTAACAAAATAATATGTTTCTATCACATATGCAACAACCAGTCTACTTTCCATAAAAGGTTTTGGATAATTGGTAGATTTATTCATAAATATTTTAATTGAGGGGTTCAATTAAATAAGAAAAAAAAAGAAATTTTTATTTGAATATGGTTTCAAATTTCAAAGAAACAATTTTAAGGTCAATTAACAGCGAATTCTGAAAGAAGTCATCAAACGGTTAATTACTAATTAAAGACTTAAACAACTGTTGCAATTAAGGGTGAGTAGAACAAATCGAATCAAATCAATAGTTATCTTAGTTTATTCGGTTCGGCATTTGATTTATTTGGTTTGATTTTTAAAAATTTTAGTTAATTCGATTCAATTCATTTTTTGAATTATAAAAATCAAATTTATCAAACTTTTAAAATGACGTCGTTTTAATATTTTTTTATAAAAAATTTAATTTTTTTCAGTTTATTTTTTAAAAAATTTCGATCAGGTTAATTTTTTACAAATAATTGGATTAATTCCGCTATTTTTTTTAAAAAATTCGATCTGAACAAATTGAATTCTCACCCTAATGCAATTATCTATCAAACTAACCAAACCATTATGGTAGCAAAAAAATACTTCTTTATTGCAAGAATATTAACTAATTAAAAAGAAAAAAGATTATCACTTAGAATCCAGCCTGTGTAGAATGAGGTGTGCTTTTAATTTATTATATATGGCTGCATTTCTGTCAAGTTGACACTAAAGCATAAGATTAATCACTTATTATTTAAAAACAAATGCAAATCATTCAGAGGTCAATCGAATTCCATTAATAATAATAATAATAATAATTATTATTATTATTATATGCAGCAATATAAGCTAATTAATTGCTAATTAACATCGTCAAACATTAATTTAATATTTGTATGAATGTGAAATTTGCTGGTCTCAGTGATATGCTAACATATATTTAAATACAAGGTCTCAAGTTTAAATCCCCTTTATTTTTATTAACTTTATTGTTCGGATATTATATAATATATTTATTTTTTTATTAGCTAGTTTAAAAGTATATATAACTAGATAAAAATAAAACCAGTGCTTCTTGTCTATATTTTGCCAATATAGACTCTCTAACATCATCACTTGTCCTGTGATATTCTCTTTTTCTGTAAAAAGGATTGAAGTGCAGGAAGATCTTAAGGAGGAGGCATACCACATGGAAGTTTATTGCTAGGCCAAATTACCATCGACTCGTTCATGAACTTTCTTCTTATTCCATTTTCAGAGCTTACCATTGATTCTACACTTATCTCTTTGGCACCTTGAGGTATTTTTGTCTTAAACCTGAGGAGTTTCGCATACTCTTTCAACAGATGGAACATGTATGCATACACATATTCCATTTTCAGATCTTCCTCAATGAATCTGCTTCCTTCCTTTCCTATCGCTTGTGCCTAATATTCATAATTCATTCAAGTATTATGCACAGATGATGGTAATAGTAAATTATTCACAAATTAATTTATGGATCCAATACCTTAAGAGGGTGTTTATTGCCCCATTCCACAGCAAACTTGATATCTTTGCAGATGCGATTCTTACTGATGGGCCAATAATGCTGCATTGGCACCAAACTTCTCAAGAAGAAATCGTAGTATTCTGGCTCTATCACCAGACTCATTGAATCACATGCTAATATATACTTCCCACTCACTGACCATGCTCTTCCTTCTACATATATTTTGTATCTTTCATTTTCAGAAGTTCAAAATATCCATCAGCAAAATGAAAAATAAAAGAAAAAGAAAATTAAAAATGAGCTTCCTCAATATATACCTGTGATCGCATTGATCTTCTAAATTGGAATTTTTAAATCCTTGTTGTATCTCTTTGCCCCAATCCTTGAAAAGATGTATATATCATTCAGTTAGTTAGTTAGTTGTTAATTACAAATTCTGTTATTTAAGTGATTAGTTACTAATAACTAATTGCAAGTTGTAAAAAGCATGAGTTGTATTGATGAGCTGTAATTTTCTTCTATATATATATGTACTACATACAGATAATGCAATATACACAGAAAACTATTTTTCAATATTGAATCAAGCCTTTTTGCCAATTAAATTTTGGAGTGAAGCAATTCTGCAAGCTATATTCCTGATTAATAGAACACCATCTTCTGTCATTAGGTGGAAATCTCCATATGAAGTTTTATTTGGAAAGCAGCCTGATTACAATTCACTCAAGGTGTTTGGGTGCTTATGTTATGCAATAAACTTGCAGCCAAATAGAACAAAGTTTGATCCAAAAGCATTCAAGTGTGTTTTTCTGGGATATGTAACTGGGAAGAAGGGGTACAAAGTTTATGATTTGGACAATCATAAAGTGGTAATTACTAGAGATGTTTAGTTTCATGAGTCTATATTTCCTTACAAACACATGACAGAAGAGACCTTTTCAGAACAAACCTCTTTACTTTTCCCTATTTTTACA
>CANXYI010885551.1:0-10349 GCA_948208565.1 Hura crepitans
GTGTGTGTGTGTGTGTGTGCGTGTGTGTGCGTGTGTGTGTATACACATAATCCATAATTTAAAATAATCTATACATGCCATTCTAATCACTAAATACTTTAAATATAAGAAAGAACTATATGTTTAGCCAATTTTAATAGACTGGGATCTTGATGCTGGTTCTTATGCTTCTAGTGCAACTGATGTTTCACTTGATGTTATTATACCTTTATAACTTATGCGAGGCAAAACCAATGTACTGAGCAAAATATGCTCTGTAGTACTCCAGTACCTTTAAGCCTAATTTTTTAATAACTTAATTATAAACTAGTCTAATCTATTTAAAAAGAAGAAAAGAAAGATATGCTATTGTTGCCACTTACTGTATGCATAAGAACTAGATTGTAAGCTAGAATGTTAATCTTACCATGTCTTATATTCAACACGGTTTCTTATGTTTTGCTTACCATGTCATACGTATGTGATAGCTATGCATGTTTAATTTCTAAGCCTATAATTGAACCATATAAAGCTAGTATTATACTAATGAAATGCATTTTAGAAAAGTTTTAATTATACAATACATTTAATTAAGACATGTTTGCATTATTTGCTAGATACTGGTTTATTTATTGTTACAAATCGATTTATAAGAAATACTATTTATTTGTGCCTTATCCCATTATGGTTTGTTTACATATTCATCTACATTTTAAACTAAACTTATTAATTTTCATTAAGAATTTGGTCTATTAAAGTTGTCTAGAGCCATGGGTAACACATTTCCAAAATGACCCTAAGGTAGGGTAAATGGGGTGATAAAAGTACAAGTTGATAAATGGTGACAAGAATGATTTTGCCATTATCGTACCACCACTGTAAGCTAATAAATATTAGTGGCCTCATTACTCTAATTAGCTCATGTGACACTGATGTTGAGCTATAAGCTATTATAGATTTGCATAATAATGCTTTTTTAGCATGTCAAAGCTACCCCAACCTAGATTTCGAAGAGTTTACCCCCACTCTTGGTCACAAATTTTATATTTCTTAATTTTATGTGTATTAAGGAATCTATAAAGCATCTTTGCCATTTTTATATTATAATTTTACAAATTGCCTAATTTGTTGTAATTAGTTCAATGCTAGCTTTGCAACTAATAGCATTAACATGTTTCGATGACAACTTGTTCTTTATTGAGTCAATCTCAACATTTATACTATTTACTCTTAAGAAGCTGTAGTTGATCTACGCTGTTTATATAGACAAAATTGACTAAAAGATTTAATCTACTTCATGTAACCATGGAAAAATCATCATCATTACAATCACTTGAAAACTATTTAGTCAATTACTTAAGCATGGAAATACATTCGTGTAAAAGGACTCTATTCCAAAAATACTATTATACTATTTAAAATGTGTATTGTAAATCAATTATGAATTACTATTAATTTGTAATTAGTCAAGAATGCACAGGTGTTGGATATCACTTTTGAATGATATCTGATAATGTTCCTCTATAATGTATAATTAAAATACCTTCCCACTTATGTATGTTAGAAACATTTCCTTGTCTCATACAGTGTTGTAAGTTTGTATGCTTCAGGATGTGCCTTACTCAACTATGTCTAACTATTAATAGTTTAGGAGTTTGTATTTAACTTAGCTCATATATTTAAGATGTCATGCATAACAAGTATGTATCACAACTAGTGCATTATTGGTATGATGTCTGATTTGGGTATGATTATTATCATTACTCTTTTATGCAACACCATCTATGTATGTGTAGCTTAAATAAAATACATTACTTATGCCCACTTGTACTTATAAAATGTGTTTACTACAAATTTTGATTTCTTTAGGGCATTGACACCTAGATGTTTTTAAAGTTTTAGATTTCTTTCTGAGTATTAAAAATAAGAGAATATGTACCCTAATTCCCTTTCATTCTTACATGTTTAATACTTAGTGAAATTAAGCTTAAGATTATTGTTTTTAAGCTAGGTGTATTTCCATATTTCATACTCTATTTATTGCCTATTATGATGCTAGTGCAATTTAATGTTTAGCCATGATGTAATGCTAGTTACTCCTAATTTAATAAACTTATAGATTTTATCATAAAATTAAGATGATGCGTTTATCTTCAAGGTAAGCAAAGTGGTAACTTTATTTTAGATTCCTTTCTCTTTCCAAATCTAAGCAAGTTTTAGCCTAAAAGACCCTAAGGTATGTCCTCTTGATATTTGGTTATTTATAATATCCTTTTAACATACCTAGGGTAACTTTTTATATACCTGGGCACTTCATAAATGCTTCTGTTTGAGTAAACACTCCTAATTCTTAATATATCTAACCATAACCCATAAAATTTTACACTCTTTAATAGGAATAACGGTTTCAAAACTTATTCAAATAATATATCTGAATCTAATCTACATGCATAATTACTCATCATCACACAATGTACTATTTCCTAAAAATCCAATTCCAATTAACACCTAGTGTAGTGAAATTAGTGCACTAACATTCTTAATATATAGATAGAATGAAAAGAACTAATGCATAATTTAGAGAAGCAAATAAAGCTTTAGGAATAATATGTCAAGCTTGACATTATTTAGCCCATTTAAACTTAATGAATAGCATTTCAAGATCATAAATTAGGTGAGGCTGGGAGGTAAAGGAGTATGTACATTGAAATCCTTTAGCATATGCCTTGTCGTAGCCCCTTTCATGTTATTTCCCTTTATCTCAAGTTGAATTTGCTTCCTATTTCTTTTCCTAATTATATAACCAAAATATTCCTTCAAGGGTCATATTACCCAAACTGATATGAACTAATAATCTTGCTAAGGCTACTTATAACAAAACTATTTATATCCTATCACTTTCTTCCCTTAGATACTATGGTAATTATGAATCAATGATTGTTGCTCACATTTTATACCTAATATCCATCGCCCCTTTCTATTATGTAGTTCTATTTTTATCTTTTTATTTATTTTCCTCTCTTTGGTCCCTTATAGTGGCTACTATAAGTGCTGTGGGTATTGCCAAACCCATTATTCAACCCTATAGTGGCAGCAGCTGCATTATTATATAGCAATGGTTTCCCCAATTACCATTATTTTTCACACACTCGGAACAATTGATGTTTAGAGTACTTACCGTCACACCTATTGCTTGCACACAAAAGTTACAGCAACTTTCTCCCTTGTGATTACTATAATTCGCTATTATCTACATGCAGCAGCTGTTACGCTTGCTAAGGGCTTTTTAATACCACTTGTTTGTCCTCTACAGCTATAATTCTTCTAGCACTACTTTCTATAATTACTGTAAGCATATTCCTATCAAATTATGCCACCTCTACATCAAATACATGACACCATTTGTAGTGGCAATGGCTCACAGTACCTAACACCATTCCCACCATTGTCTATAGGTGATCTTAGTGAGCTTCCACATCATGTCCCTCTCCCTTTAGAGCAACCATCTATCATACTAGTTGTTGCATCTCCTAGCTATATTCTAATAATTTTTCCTAACTCTCTATCCAATTCCATCCAAAAATTTAATTCCCATGCTATTTAGCTTATATGCTTATTTTTTTCACTATCGTGGTCCGCTTTCTTTTATTTCCATGTCGTGCATTTTCCCTTCTATTTTAAATCCTGCTGCCACTAAAAATTCTAGAAGGTTGCCAACTCTTTAAGTTGGTTTGTCTTGTTTTTATTTTATCTTCTTTTAATAGGAATTAATTAATATTTTTTATTTTTTATTATTTTTATGATTTTCATAATGATATAATTTAACTCTCATGTATCAATATAATCACCAATCCCCAAATCATTCTATAGGAAACTCTTTAGTTTAACCAATTTGTCTTACTATTATTTCCCTACTTATACAAATAAAAATCTTCTTAAATTAATTTGCCCACTCTTAATTAATCCCTCTTGAACTGAGCTTACTAACTAATTTACTAGGCTTAGACTATTGCGAGTGTGGCACATATGTTTATTGGGCCATAAGAGATCACAAAATTTATGGGACCAATAGCTTATAAACTAGCTTTACATCCAGAACATTAATAGATTCATGATATCTTTCACATTTCCATGCTCAAGAGATACAGGTTAGACCCTTTACATGTGATAGAGAGGTGAAAAAACTGTGGAATAAAACCATACCCTTAGGGAAGGTTCTTTAAAGACACCATGGGATAAAAGAAGCTACTTGGGAAACTGAAGCTCAAATGAAAGAACAATACCAATAGTTATTTGAACCTAGTAATGATTTAATGTCAATGATGACATTTATATTAAAAGAGCAAGAAATGTAATGGTAAAAAATCCTAACATTTTATGAATAGTATTTCCTGAGATAAATAGTGCTCCTAAAACCTGAGATACATTGAAGCCACTGAATGAATGTATTAATCATAAAATAATTTTGGGCAAAGTTTGAAATCAATCGAAAATAATTTGAGTGGCTAAAAATGCTAAGAAAGTTTTTACAATAGTGTCTTAGGAATAGTGAATAGGGCAAAGCTAAACTGAAAATTATTTTCAAAGTTTTTCATAAAATTCAAAAACTTATACTACCTGATAGTCAAAAATTCTAACAAGTCTAATGGCAGTGAATTAGAATTTTTAGATATCGAGAAGTAATTTTTTGAAAAAATAGGTAACATTAAAAGAGGTGAATTTAATCTGTTTTCCTCATTTTTTAAGCTCCAATTTTTAGAGGAGTGTAAGGGTTGATAACAGCAATTTTATTAAATAAATATGGCTATTAATTGGGCATTGAAAAATAAGGAAAATTAGGTGAAAAAAGGAAAAAAAATACATAATTTTTGAAATATATATATAGTCAAACTTTCAAAGAGAAGTCAATATTTCCCATTTCACCACCATCTCTTTTTCTTCTCAAGAGAAAGCCATTGGATTTCTCCTCCTCCCTCCACTATTTTTCTTCAAACTCCTCCCTTTTAAGCATAATTCTTCACCACCAAAAATAATCTTAGAGCCTTCACACACAAATAGCTTAATGGCCGATGAATTATTTTTTATGGTGGAGAATTATGCTTAAAAGGGTGGAGTTAAAAGGGAAGAGGGAAAAGGAGAAAGCCGACAACTTTCTCTTGAGGAGAGAGGGAGATAGTGGTGAAATGGGAAATGTTCACTTTTCTTTGAAAGTTTGACTATATATATATTTTAAAAATTATGTATTTTCTTATCCCTTTTTCCCTAATTTTCCTTCTCTTTCCATACCTAAATAATGCTTTTTTTTTTAATAAATTCACTTTTATTATGCCCCTACACTCCTTTTAAAATTAAAGCTTAAAAAATGAGGAAAATCGATTAAATTTGTTACTATTAATATTACTCAATTTTTAAAAAATTACTTTTCGATATCTAAAAATTCTAATTTTAGCACCATTAGACTCATTAAAATTTTTAAGTATCAGGTCATATATGTTTTGAAATTTTCTGAGCAACTTTAAAAATAATTTACAGTTTAGCTTTGCCTTAATCACTCTTCCTAAGACACTATCGTAAAAAAATTCTTAGCATTTTTAACCACTCAAATGACTTTCGATTGATTTCAAACTTTTTTGAAAATTATTTTATGATTAATAAATTCATTCGATGGCTTTAGTGCATCCTGAGTCTTAGGAAAACTATTCATGGCATTTAAATTATAATAATGGTAGTATAGAGATTAATGAATAAGATAATGTTTGTCATGAAAAGTTCAATTTTCAAGAGACTAGAGTTGAAAATTCAAGTGATAAAAAATAAGTTCCTTAGCTTATTAGAAGATATGAACAAAGAATTATACCCTATATGCAACAAATTTTTTATATTGGCATTTATCCTATATTTATATCACTAAAAATGCTTGAATAGGTGTAGAGGAAAATCATTTAGTATGCTACTTGAATTGTTGATTGTTGCATTTTCTAAAGGTAATTATGGCATTAGGTCTTAATTATGAAAAGTTTTATACTTGGAAAAATGATTGCATGTTGTTTTGGGATGAGAAATCAAATAAAGAACAATGCCATACCTGTGGCTTGTCATGTTAGGTAACTAATAAAGAAGCAAATAATTCTACTCATAAGAAAATAAAGCATGTAAAGGTATTATGATACTTTCCTTTAATGCCAAGACTAAGATTGTTCATTTAAAAAAAAACCTCTAATCATATGAGATGGCAATATGATGGTCATAAAAAAGATAGAATGCTCAGACATTTTATAGGCAGTGAAGTATGGAAAGCATTTAATGCCCAATTTTTAGATTTTTCATTTGATCCACGTAATGGTAGACTCACCCTTGCTAGTGATGGTTTTAATCCTTTAGAACAATAAGCATTAATTATAATACATAGCCAGTTGTATTGATCCCATAAAAAATGTCACCTTGGACATACATCAAACAATCTTTTTTTATTATGTCTATGATTATTCCAAGGTAAAAAGGTCCTAATAATGACATTGATATTTATTTACAACCTCTAATAAAAGAGTTAAGACAATTATGGGATGATGCAACTAAGAAATAAAACTTTCATATGAAGGCTGCATTAATGTGGAAGATAAATGATTTTTGTACTAATGCTAATCTATTATGTTAAAGCACAAAAGAGAAATATGTATGCCCTTGCTATACTAAATTCACATGTTCAAGATGGTTATATAATAGGGGAAAACATTTTTATTTAGGTCATCATAAGTGGCTACTTGAAAGTCATCATTTCATTTTTTAAAGTATTATTTTGATGGTACTAAAGAATTTGATTTGGCACCTAATAGAGTTAAGGGAAGTGATATCTTAATACAATTAGATAGAGCTCAATTTACATTAGGTAAAATTACAAAATCTAAAAGCAAAGAACGAAAATTAGAAAACAACTATAAGTTTAAGATGAGGAGTCAAATCAAGATAGGGATGTAAATGATAGAGAAAAAACTGGTAAAGATTGGTGGAAGAAGAAAAGCATATATTTTTAACTTACCGTACTAAGAACATAACTCATTGCATCATAATCTTGATGTAATACATATTAAGAAAAATGTTTGTGATAACATTATTAGTACTTATTAAATCTTGATAACAAGTTTAAAGAAATTGAGAAAGCTTATCTTGACTCGATAGATTTGGGTGTTAGACCTGAACAACACCTAATAATAGATGCAAATGTTAGAAAGTGACTACCTTTGGCAAGTTATGCTTTGATTTTGAAGTAGAACAACAATATTTTGTCAAGTGCTTAAAGATCTGAAAACACTCGATGGATATGTAGCTAATATATCAAAGTGTGTAAACTTGAAAGAGCACAAAATTAGTGGCCTAAAAAGTTATGATTGTCTCATTCTAATAGAAGTTCTTATTCCATTAGCATTAAGAGCTTGCAATCTATCTAAAGAACTAACATTAATAGTGATTAAGTTGGCTTCTTCATTCAAGGCTATATGCTCAAAAGTCAAGGATGCCAATGAACTTGCAAAGTTCAACAACATATTATTCTAACATTATGTAATATGGAAAAGACATTTCTTCTATCTTTTATCACTATAATGCCTCATTTAATGGTGCATTGGTGAAGGAGATAAAACTTGGTAGTCCAATGCAATATAGATGGATGTACCTAGTGGAAAGGTATATCAATTTTTAATACTTAAATATCCCTACAATTAACATTATTCTATTGCTTTTAGATTAACACTTTTCTTAAGATGTTTTATCTTGTATTTTTAGGACTTTTATACATTACAAATCTTTTCATCCATAATAGAGCACATCTAGAAGGATTAATTACTAAGTGTTATATCATTGATGAGTGCTGAACATTTTGCTCACAATATCTTGAGGGAGTTAAAAATAAAATTTAATCAACCTTTACCAAATCCAAAGCCTCCTCTAGTTGATAAGGTTAAATATTTATTTAAAAGTGGTGTTCAATTTATATAAAAGGTCAAAGATGTTTTCTTAAATGACAAAATTTTAACTTAAGCACACTATTACATTTTGTGACATTTCAATGATATTGAGGAATTTTGATAGTAAGCTTTTAATAATTACGATGTTTATTTTAATGACTACCAATAAGAATACTAGAAAATTGGAAAGTTGAAATCTTAAATTATTATATAGAGAATTCATAAATAATGAGAGGAGAAAACATAGTCAATAGTATCGAATAGATTAAAGTGCAAAAGATAAGTTGATAAATGAGAAATTCGATATTTTGTTTTAGAATAAGGTAAAATTTGTCATATTTAGTTATGCTAATATTTTACTGATGTACTTTGAATTGACTATTTTCCTTTTTTTATTTTATGATGTTATAAGTTCTAAGTGCAACTCGTGATCAAAATATTTCTAAAGATATTGGTTCTCTTAGTAGAGGTCTTAACAAAGTGGCAAAAAGATTTTCTTGTTTTAAAATAAAAGGGATAAGATTTTGTACTATAGCTTATGAAGAATAGAAAACCACTCAAAATAGTGGAATGGTTAATACATCTGAAGTTTATGGAATTAACTATAAGATTGATAGATATCAATGAATTGCATTACTATGGTAATTTTAAAGTTGTGATGTTCAAATGTGATTAGGTTGGTATTCATCCCAATAGAGGTTTAAAGCATGGTAAGTTTCCATTCAATCTTATTAACTTTTCTCACTTGATATATATTGGTGATAAATTGGATGATGATCTATATGTTTTTCATCTCAAATGGAGTAAGTGTTTTATGTCAATAACCTAAATAATCTAGATTGGTATATGGCTATAAGGGATGTATTTGATATGGGATTTAAGGATAATATTAATGATTTTAGTATTTTGATTCATATAAATAGCAAAGATTTTAATGGACAAGAACAGCCTAATTAGGCTCAAAATGATATTGATGAAGAGGACTTATGATGAAATTTTTTTTTTAAGTGTATTTTCAATTAATATTTGTTAATTTGTTTATATTCTTCCATTCTAAGTAGCCTTATATAATTGCATGTATATATACTTTTTCTTTAACTTATTTATGCACAATATTCCTAATGGCTCAAAGATCAAGAACATTATATGGATTGAGAATAGTGAGTGAGAATTCACAACCTGAAGGACTACTCTATCAAAAATCAAATAATCAAAGTTTATAATCATAACCACAAGGAACTAGTGATATATAGGTTGAATTATGTACATTAAAGTCTATTTTGCATGCTTAGTTGTGTGACATTAATTAGTGTTTTAAATGGTAGGTACAAATAGAAGGCAACCTAGAAAAAGGGGTAGAACAACAATGGTTGCAGTATACAATTTGGCTAAAGATGAAAGGATATTTGTAGAGGTTGATGAATTTGGAGTTCCTTACACATAAGAAGGTGCTACATTAGTTCTTTCCTAGGAACCATACCAACAAATGAAAAATATGCACCATTAGATATCTCTAGTGGGATGATGAGAGTTTCAAGCCATTTTAAGAAGATATCTTATCACTTGTTGCAGTAAATCTTTCATCTAATGTCTTTTCTCTTAAAAAAAGAATATGATACTCAATGCCTATATATGATTATGAATCTAAATTTCATTCGTACTTGCTTTACAAAATCATTGTGCTTGAAAATGTTTGAAGGAAGAGTTTATTTTTTAGCATGAAATAAAAAGTTAGATTCTAAAGTCTATGAATAAAAAGTTGAGAGACAACAAAAGTGACTTAAATGTGGAATACTTTAATGCTTTTATATCAAAGGAACAAATTCAAGTAAATGTTCCTGAAGGTTTTGAGCCTACTCAATAGTGTATCATATTCAATAGTTGTTAAACTAATGAAAGTAGGGTGAGAGCTATCTCCTCTAAATATTTCATTAGCTTCTTAATTAGTGAAAAGAAATATTATTCATACTTATTATTTTTGTTTAATAACCATAATGGTAGTTATTTTTTTGCTATTACTCTATCTAGTTAAAGTGCATAAGTCTTGTTGATTGTGTCCTTAAATATCATACGTGTCTTATTTATGTATTGTATTATTTCAATTAATGTAGTAATACTAGGTTCTTCTTTTATTGCTGTCACTACCATGTTAATAATTCACCTAAAATAGAAAAAAGCTTTAGCGTTACAAGCATAATGTAGTCAAAGTCCAAATGCAGATTTGGAAAAGACAAATGAAGAAATATTTCAAGAATTGCTTAGCCCAAAGCATAATGCTTGAGTGTGAGGTTTGGGTTTAGGACCTACTCCTAAGAGCTACTTTGGATTAACTTGCTATAATGCAGGAGCAAGATGGGAACATGGCACTAATACATGCCTAACAAATCCAGATGTTAAAGCACTTGAAAC
>CANXYI010885566.1:0-15210 GCA_948208565.1 Hura crepitans
AAAAGGAATAACTTATCAGCCTCGTACAGTATAATAGTTTAAAGGAACTAAGACGTAGATAATTGCACTCATGTACTCTACCTAAGAACATTAAACCTATGCTATGATACCACCAAATGTGACACCTCCTATTGGATTCCCAAAGAAACCTAATAAGCGGTGCACTTCTTGCTAAGTCACCCATCCTAAGATTTCTCTCTGGTTCAATCGTTTAACTATTATTTATTATTGAATATTTACTTCTATCTGACTCCAAATTCCTTTCTTGTTGTCCTTATGCACTACTTAGAGTCATAACCATATTATAATATTTATAGGTCAGTAAAGTTTTACCTAAAGTCCAACAACATAATGGCTATCTGGGTCCCTATCCAAAAATTTTAAACACCTATAAAACACTTCAATAACTTATATTCACATCTCTTAGACCTTTCTGGTCCCCCAGATATCAACCTAAAATGATCATTCTATCAGCATCAACATAGGCCTTAGGCCATAATCAGATAAACATACACTAGAGCCTCAAGCTCACATGCCATATCATCAATTAAAAGCAATCGCTCATGCAAAGTTGTCTAATAATAAACTTATTGCAAAATAATGTCTATGACATATAAATATATATACCACCTATATATAGGCTACCTATTCCCACTTTGGTATAATGAGTGTAAAAGCTATACAACACATTTACATAACCTTTTACCAAATATCCTTTGAACTCTAGCCGTAAGCATTACAAGGCTAGCCCTTGCTTATCTTTACCTATGCAGCGAAATAGGTACACTGAGTATATAATATACTTAGTGGTAAACTCAAGCATTTAAATCATGTCAAATATTTCAATTTTGCATGTATAAAGTTATTACTGTCTATTCTAGATTATTAAGTTCACCATTTACTATTCTATGTCAAATGACCAAAATACCCTTTTTATCGATACATATCATATTACTATTTATTAAATCATTTAAAATCATGTAAATTATACATTTAAGCCATTTCTAATAATAATAGTTAAATAACTGAATTATCATATCAATAAATGGTATACATGTAGAATTACCAAAATACCTCTAATGATACATACTGATTTTTCATTTAGTTAATGATGCCGAACTAAAGAAACTTTAGTGATATATGTCATTATCATTGTTGTAGGTTATTTATTTCATTAATTTGTTAGGTTCAACTAGGTAGATGACACTTTAAAACACTGGACCTAGAGGAAAGTAAAAAGAGTACAATGATGCACATTTAGACCCCGACTGCTGCATCGACCTGATCAAGTTATAGCACTAAAGGTGTAAATAACAAGATATCATCTATCTAACAGACTAGTACAGTGGCCCTCCGAGGCCTTGGCCACTGTACCAGCCCTATTTAAAGATTAAAGATGTTACAAATAAGTCAGTGTAGTAGACTGGTCTATTTAATCAATTAGTGTAGTGGCCCTTCGGGACCTACGTCACTGCACCGGTAAAATGAGGTAAATGGTTTTAAGGATCAAGGATGTCACAGCCTTGTCTACCTAATAGACTGGTCTATTTAATAGACTATTATAGTGGCCCTTTAAGACCTATACCACTGTAATGATAGAAACAAGTGAATGGCATCAAGTGTGTAAAGGCATATTAGTGTCTACCTAACAGACTAGTACAGTGGCCCAAAATAGACCTAGGTTGCTGTATCGACCTTAACTAAAAATTAGACAATGTAGCAGCTACTAAATTCCCTATGTTTACTGATTAACCAATCTAGTGGGTGTCTAAGTAATGGGCCATTAACTCAATTTATGTTTATTCCTTCCCAAAATTAACTTCTTATAATATTTAAGAGTGAAAAATAGTCAGTTATGAACTTTATTGTATAATTTAATTTTAGCTCGGTCTGGTATGGCCATAATTAAGCTGTACCGGGTAAATTTTGAATATTATTTCAAATATTATAATTACCAATAATTAAGGTATATTATGGTTGATTTTATTCCATAACCATTTCTCATATAATTACCATTTATTGTCTAATGGTATTTTTGATTCAGGTAATAGCCAAACTAGACAGTTAAATGCCATTTCATCAAATTTCTCTAGCCCTTTTTAGGTTCATTTCTTAGCTTTTTCTAGTGCAGTTTTCAAAATTATTCCATACATTTTATAGGCCTAAAGCCAACATATACTAGGCCATTTACAAGGCCAAAACATAGGCATTATTGACATCATATTCAATCACAGGTAATAGCCCTCAAAGGCACATATTATAGGCACATGGTTTGATCACAAGTTATTACCCTTAAAGGCACATTACAAACGACTTTTCCAATCTTTTCCTAGTCAACTTCAAGTTCATTTTCAAGCTATCTTACATGCCAATTCTTACTCACATTTTATGCCATTTTAATTATGTATAATAAACTAATTTCATGCCAAACAAGTTAGGCTAAACATGTTTATACTATTATGCCTTATCATGCATACACATTACCAATATGTTACCAACCTTTTTCATGCCATTTCCATTAGCTTAGCTCTCAGGTATAGTGGCATATAAGTCATATTAATGCATCTTTTCCACATTTCTTACACATTCAAATGCTTTTACATAACCTTAATCATATTCACACATATAGAAGCATATTTTCATACAAATTTAGGTTGATTCTATAAAACATGTGTCTCGACCATATTAGGATTTTCATTCACTTTCATAGTAACCAAACTACTTACTTGTCATAAGATAATTTCACATATATTAAGTCTAATATACATGCCAAAACACTTATTAAAGCCATAAAGACCATTTTTATCCGTGGATTAAGTAAAGAACAAACATTCAAGGTGTGGTAATGCTCTCGGGTACTCCTACACTTCATGCTAACTTTACTATCTTCACACCATACACCCATAATTTATCTTTATTAAGTGCTAAAACATATCAATAACCTAACAAATAACATATATAGACACACCACCAACACCTCACCACCTCTTGGCCTACAAGACAGGCCAACATCCATATACTTATTAACAAGCCATATTTCAAAGAATTCACTAAATTATCATTACTCAATTCTATACCCCTTAAGATCTCCGCACAAAGCCACACATCTTAAGCCCAACATTGCTAAGCATAAGGTCTAAATTTAGCAATGGAATTAAGGGCCATGAAGTAAATTCAATTGCTCACTTACTTGCTATGAAGAAGCACTTGAAGCTTTAATTTCACAAGCTATCCAACCCTTCTATGGTGACTTCTCCACCCTTCTTCAAGCCTTTCCTTGGCTCAAATGCTCTCAAACATAACTAACACACAACATTTTAAATGTTAGGCATCACAAGGAAACCATTAATAGTCTAAAAGAACCAAGGAAACTTAAGAAAAAGCTATGATAGCTCACCTTGTACACTTGTTGGAATGCTTCTGACTAGTAAACTTTGATATTTGTATTTAATTCTTGGAGACTCCTTTTCCTATGCTTCTTATTCCCCTAGCTCCCTAACACACCAAATTGAATTTTGGAATCAAGTAATTATAAAAATGGCTAAAGGAAAAAGATGAAAATGTCTTTTTTCTCTCTAGGTGGCATTAGTTTCTAGCAGTAAAGGGAAAAAATTTTCCTTATTTGTTTTAGTAGAATTGTCCACTTGTCAAACTACTTGGACATTTGGTATGGCCCCTAAACCAAATGGCTTGGTACGAGTGGGTATTGTGACCTCTCAAACCATCCTCAAATGGCTTGATTTTTGGTAAAACTTTAAAAATTCACCAAAATTCACATAAACCTCAAAAAATTACCTCATTTATTTTAAAATTCATATTTTAATCTCCTCTACATGCTCATAAATTTTCATGACCAAATTCCATCGATAGAGACTGCCTAAATTCACATGCTAACCTCTTGCAAATGACCTCATAATTTAAAGATTCTTTCATCAATAGACTCAGTGGAATTTTTGACCTTCAGGGTCAAGTATTTTTAGTTCTATCTGAGCACATCCCAGGTCATTCTCGACTCGACTTAATTTTATTACACAAACCAATAGTTTAATACCTAAAATGAATTATTGGTTCTATTAAAATTTTAAATTTTTCCTTTTTGATCAATTTAAAGCCCTTTAAAGTTTCATGACCTTTGTCCCTACCTCAATTTATGTGCAAGTGACCCGACACCTCGAGCATACTTTTTAGACCTAGTAGCACTATTCACAGAGCCTCAAAACATAAGTAGTATATTTAAAAGCTGGACCTTCTTCTTCTAAGAAGAGTGCAAGAATAGTCCTTAGCTCTTCAAGTGCTCAGTTCTCAACTCCTCCTATGTGTTTTGGTAGAAGTGAGGTGCCGAGCCCAACTCCTAGTAAACCTTATTTGCCGAATAAGGTTGTAGGCACATTGATAGATGTGCCAGAGCTGAGCTACATATGGTATGGCTTGAATGCTTAATTGTCCTTTACTCATCTCTACATTAAGGACAGTTGTGCGGTGCCTTTCAAGCTAGAGAACACCACCTTAGTAAAGTTTGTTTTGATTTTCACTGATCATTAAATGGGGGTAATTTTGCATGATCCTCTTTTGTCTTGATCTTGATAGGTAAGGAGAGCTTCTATAAAGAGGACTTCCTGGGTGGTCGAGGCTTTTAGGCAAGCTATGATTGATGAGAACCGAGTTCTCACTATAAGTATTTCTTTATACAATGATTAATTTTTGCAAATGCATGTGTATGCATGATAAAAAAATGCACTGATCCTCCATCTTTTTCTTTATGAAGAGAGAGCTAACTAGGAGGGTTGTTGCTCTTTGTGACAGTTGAAAAAAGCTAAAAACTTTGATGGTTTCTAAAAAGTTAGTGCTTTCTTTCGTTAACTAGGACATGGAGGATGAGAATGAGAATGACAAGTAAAGTAGATGAAAACTATATTATCTTTGTGAATAAACCCCATATTTTGTACATATAAACTTTTGTAACTTTTGACATTGTATAGATACAATCTTATTTTCTTTTAAAATACAATTCTCTATAGTTGTATACAACTAGTAATAATTTACAATAGAAATATGCTACCATTAATGAACAGCATGGATTAACTCCATTTAGAGGAAATGGGCTATAGGTTAAGGATTATAATCCGTTAAGGTAAGACTTCTTCTGATAGGGGCAAGATAACATGAATGCTATCTAGATTAAATTGAAAAAGCTAGATTCTCTAAAATAAAGGGGCAAGTGGACTTCAACTCATATTTTAAGAATCCTCTATAGGTCAGGTGATGCATTTGAGACTAAAGTTTAAAAGTTTGAAATAGATAGATACCAACTTTGGATATAAGTTACAACTACTGGTGATGAGGCTTATGCTTAGAAGGCTTGCAAAGTTAATAAAAGAAAGCCTCTGGACATCCATCTGATGGAAGTCATAAATGCAATTGATAAACTATAAGGAGAAAATTATACATCTATCACTAATGGTGATTCAGACGCAACAAGTAACTTGGAGACAACATGTCATTATGGTAAGAAAAGCCTAAAAGTTGCCATTTTTTATGCTTTGTAGCTGTCCCTCTTTTATCACTTTTAGCCTAAGTTGCTTGGTAGACTTGGCATTGGTAAGCTTTGGTCCATGTGGGCAAGATGCATGATGGTTCGTACAAATGTTTGCTCTATAAGATTCTCAGCTGGTAATAGACATTGCTCTAGACATGTCTTAGTTGGTCCATGCAAACCATGACGTTGACTTTAAAAGTTCTAAGGTCTGTGTAGACATCCTTGTGTGCTTTGGATTCCTTGTCCTTGTAGAAAGAGGAATGGTGAAGGTTATGGCTTGTAAATACCTCTTTTCTTCTTTGCTCATGTCATACTTCACTATATCACTCTCCTTTAGTCAGTAATTGTCTAAGAACTTAAAATCAAAGGCCTCTTAGACTTTAAGCATTCTTGCTCCCTTTTCTAGTTTTAGGTTCTTAAGAAAAGTGACGATTTACCATAACTTCTTGAGTGTTGCTGTGCAATATTAGGACCCTATTTTCCACATGTTTATCTTCAATCACCAAGAGATCACCTTGACCTCGAAAGAATTTGCTGCCATTATTAACTATAATATTGCTCTAGATAATCCCTTAGCTCTTCCATCATTAGAGGAATGTTATCCTATATATATTGTTCTTGGTTTAGGTATTTCTCTCTCTATGGCTCAAAAAGTAGTCCCAAGCATAGGCCCAATTTTCCTATAAACAATTATAGACTTCGCTCACAAGTTTACCCTTAACTATGTGGAATGGGCAAAGAGTATGTTGCTATGCATCTTTGGTAACTGGTTAGTGGTCACTTTCAAAAATGAAATTTGTGATTTTAGGGTTCTCCAAATTCTAACTGATGTATTTTTTAGCCAAAATCCTTTTTGTATCTCCTTGGCTAAAACTGTTCAAGGATTGAATGCTTTAAAGATAGGGGATACTGACTTTGTAGTTGGGTGTGCACTTTTTTTATAGGTATGTATAGAGAGCTTATGTGGTTTTTCTCTCTAGCATTAGTTTTATTTGAATGCTAACTTTTACCTAACACACCCATGAGGGTTTTTTCACTTGTGAGTTTGCCTAACTTTTGCTTAGGTGGTCCTTTACAAATTTTCCAACCTAATGGCTTTTTTTTAGATTTGGTTATAAGAAAAACTAGGACTGCTCGTACCTCCTCCAAAAAAGCTTTAGATTAAGTACGCTCTAAATCACCATTGTGAAAGGAAACTTCAGAAGTTTAATACTTGTGATCAATGGACTAAATTGCTTAGTACCGTTGAAGTAGTCTGTTAGAGGTGTCTATGGTGGAAGATCACCCAAGATCACCCATTTTTCTCTATCTTACCATTCAAGCTATGTTCCCTTGATTAGATTAAGGCATGCTACATTTTATAACCCTTCTTAGATCTAACAGCAAGTTGGTCAATTGCAAAGAGTCCCTTTGAAAATTTGGGTATTCAATTTAAGTTTATAACACAACATTTCTTGTGCTCCTTTTCAGACTTATGAAAGCATCATGCTATACTAAGTGATATGCCTGATCATGTAACTAGCAACATAAGTACAGATGATAATTATAGAGATTGGATTCTAACTAAATGTAGAGATAATAAGACATTAGTGTTAAAGAGAAAATTTGAAAATACAACTTCTATATAAAAAAAAAAAAAAAGATGTGTTTAGATTTTTAGAGTTTAATTACTTGTATGATATCTTAACTTAATGGAAGTTTGTATATCATTGATCATAACTAAAGCACTTTTACTATTTATTACATTTGGAACTAAGCAGCTCAATATTGGCAAATATGTTAATTTTCCATTGATAATAATACCATTACCAATCAGTCTCAAAAGATTTTCCTGATTAGACATTCACTCTTGGGTCCCCTAATTTTTACATGAAGTTTTTGATAGGTTTTCACCTTATTAGGGTGTCCTAATTTTTGCCTAAGCCACCTTATTCATGTTTTCAACTTAGTAGACCTCTTTTTTTATATAAATATCTTCAACAAAAGTACTTTTTTAGCTTTTCTATGTTGACGGACTCTAAGAATTCATTGCCTTCTAAGTCTGAGATCTTAACACCTCCATGTTTGAGTATCTTCTTGACTAAGTATGTGCCTTCTCAATTAAGCTTAAAACTTTTCTTTGGGATCTATTAACAAGGGCCTACTTTGTTTCAATATCAAGTTGCCTTCTCAAATAAGATTAGACTTGACCTTCTTGCTGTATGCTATAGTGATTTTCTTCTAATACAATTGCATATGATAAAAAGCTTTAAGTCACTTTTCTTCAACCAAAGCAACTATTCATATTTGTCTCTAGCCTATTCTATTTTTAGTATTTTGACTTTCAGCACAAATCTGAGTGAAAAGACCTCAATTTCTATTCGTAGCACTTCTTCTATCTCATAAACCAAGGATTAGGGCATGGCTTATGTATATGCCCTAACAGTTATTTTGTATCCCCATAATGCAATGGGCAACATGTCTTCCCAATTCTTTTAGGTAACTATCATATTTTCCAAAATTTTTTTGATATTATTATTGGCTACTTCGATCGCCTTATTAGCTTAAGCTGGGTATAGAGAAGACTTGTGATGCTATATTTTGTACTTCTACAAAAGCTATCTAGTTTCACTTTGAAACTATACCCCATTACCTATGATGACTTACTGTGGCAACCCATACCTATAGATAATGTTTCTTTAAATAATTTCACTATTTTTCTTGCCCTCATTTATTGAAATATTGAGCTTTAACCCATTTCAAGAAGTAATCAATTGCTACCACTATGTATATGCGGCATTTAGTAGTTTATGGCCTTATTTCCCTAATTATATCTATACATCATGTGAAAAATGGCTAAGGAGACAAAACCATTCAAGTCATTAGGGGGTAGGTGACTTAGGTTCCCATAGATCTAGCATTTGTTGCACCTTTTGACAAAGCCAAAGTAATTCGTTTCTATGGTTAACCAATAGTATCCTAATTACATGATCTTCTTAGTCATGTTTCTTCTATTTAGGTAAGGACCATAGATGCCTTTATGCTCCCTCGTGAGTATTTTTTGAGCTTTAGATTCATCCACACATCTAAGCTAAATGCTATCCAACAATCTTTTTGTACAACATTTCATGGTAGGAAATGAACTGAGTTGATAATTTCTATAAGACCCTCTTATCTTTCTCAGTTGCATGTTTTGGGTACTATTCGATTTCTAGGTATACTTGGATGTCATGGTACCAAGGCAAGCCATTATTGGTTTGCTCGGTTGTAGTGCTGACTATACTCGTGTAGGTAGGGAATCTCCATTTCCTAAAGTACATGGGTTTGGACAAATCCTCTTTCTTAAGGTTTGAAACTGAAATCAAAGTGGATAAGGCATCAACAACTTAGTTTTGTTCTCTAAAGAAGTGATGAAAAGTGCATTGATCGAATCATTCGAATAGATCTATGAATATTCTAACATACTTGCTTAAGTTCTCATCCTCAAATTCCTAATTACCTTTCACTTATTTCACTAGTAGCAAAGAATCTCTATATATATCAATCACTTTTACCCCCAGCTGGAATAGAGTTTCGAGGCCATAAATGCATGCTTTGTACACTCCGACATTGTTAGTTGGATGGAACTCTAACTTTCTAGCTAAGAACATCTGCTCACCTTTTAGATTGATGAGTAGTATGCCAGTGCCTGTGCCTTTCTTATTGACTACTCCATCGAAGAACAATATATTGCCCCTGAGTATTCATCTAAAAACTTAAATTTTTCTTGCTCTTCCTCGATTAGGTGTTATGCATGGAATTTAGGTATTGCTCGGCCCTTAATCGTATTGTTGATGACATAGGAGATGTCAAACACTTATAAAAGTATAATCCATTTACCCATTTTACATACTAGAGAAGGTGTAATTTGCAAGTACTTGAGGGAGTCTTGTTTTGCTATAGACTCTACTTTATACGATTGAAAGTATTGGCCTAGCTTTTTAGGGATGCAAACCACTCCCAAACATATCTTTTCAACTTCTGCATACTTTTATTCATATGGGAGCAATTTCTTGCTTTGGTAGTAGACTGCATTTTCTACCTTAAACTACTCTACTTGTATAATAAAGGCTCCTATTAAAGATTCTTCAACTATAAGGTACAAGATTAAGGCCTTTCTAGGTTTTGGTGGTCTTAGGATTGGAGGTTTTGTTAAGTACTGTTTGATGGCTTGGAAGGCTTTTTGGCAATCTTTATTCTATTCCTTTAGTTGTCTTTTGCATAATAGGTTGAATATAAGTTCACAAACTAATGTGGGTTTGGCTATAAACTAACTGATGTATTGCAGTTTACCTAAGAATAATCTAACTTCCATTTCGGATTGTGGAGTAGTCATTTCCAAGATAGCTTTTACCTTATCTAAATCTACTTTAATACCATTTTTATTGAACACAAATCCTAACAATTTTCCTGATGTGACTTCGAAGATGCATTTCTTAAGGTTGAGCCTAATGTTGAATTGGTTGGAAAAATTTTTCAAATGCTTTAAAGTACTTTTCCCTTTTGATAGACTTCACCATTATATCATCCACGAAGACTTCGACTTCCTTGTGCATCATGTCATGAAATAACTTGGTAGCTATTCATTAGTAGGTTGCTCCTACATTTTTTATTTTGAAGGGTATTCCCTTGTAATAGCATGTCCCCCATTCAATTATAAAGGTCATTTTGCATTTGTCAATCACCTTTATAAGAATCTAGTTATACACCAAAAAGCCATCGACAAAGGAGTGCATGGCTACCATAGCTGCACTGTCCACTAGTATGTTAATATGGGGTAATGAAAAGTCATCCTTAGTGTCACACCCCCTGCCCATTCCTGAAAGAAATAGTCAAAGTGTACTACTTCCCATGAGGTCACCTATCCTTGGATTTCTCTAAGGGCCTTTCATTTAACACTTGTTTAACTTTAACCAACTTTGAACTAATCTATCCATTTTGTATTTTTGTCTACTTATCCTTTTATTACTACCTATTTTAGACTGTTAGAACCTTAAATAATGACTACCAGACATTTATAGACAATTGGGTAGCAAAACAACTGCCCAGGGTGAAAAACCCAAAATATTCCTGCAAGAAAAACACTTCTAAAGCCGTTTTCGTATCAAACCTCACTCTTGGACCCTTCTAGTCCTCACGAACATCATCTCACATCAGTACAAATAACAACACATGGGGTCTCAGACCCACAAACACATAGTTATAAATATACATATTATATATCAACAACCAAACCCTTACAAATATATAATGTTACTAACTCAAGTTTTACTTTACATCCTATTTCCCCTACTACCACTACTGTACATGAGTGTATATATACAACAACCCAAAAGAAAGGCAAAATATACCCAAGTGACTCAAGAGTAATTACACTAATGCCATCTGAAGCTGAATAACCCTTAATCTATAGCTTATGCATCGAAACAACGACACAAGGAGTATAAACTCAGTGGTGGAATAGACTAAATATAATATGTTACAATGCAAGTATACACATGAATCATGCAATGCATAAGTATAGATGCCATTTGTCCTATCTAATTACAGCCAGTTCTTTTATTAAGTTCAAGTCCATTTATTTAATTCATAGTCACGTTCATTATATTTTAGGCCTATAATAGATAGATAACACCTTAACACATCAGATAGCAGGAACTATCATGTGTAGTGGCCCACATTTTAGACCTCAATAGCTATACCTACCTCGCTCGATAGCAGGGATCAATCTATAGACCTCCTAATATTGGACTGGCAGAAAATAGGAATTAGTACATAGACCTCCCAATATCTATAAATGTGATGGTAGGGATCAGCCTCGTGGGACCTTCCAATAGCCCAAATCACATCACTAAACACCAAAGGTGGATAGTACGGGTCAGCCCTATCGGACCTCCCAATAACCATAGATAACAAATAGGTAGCAGGGAAGAGCCCAGGTGGACCTCCTAATACTTATGTTTGTTAGGTTCATCTCAGAACCTCAGCAGCTGCACCCGCCATATCTAAGAGACAACAATAGCCCCTAGAGGACCAAATTGCCTAACAATTGCTAACTCCCTAGTTGACTGGTCAACCCATCCAATAGGTGTCAAACTGATGGGCCAAATACCATTATATAACCCTTTAAGACTGTTATTCTCCATTTTATTACTTCCTAAGTCTATTATGTCACTAGATCACATGCCATGCCAAATTATGCACAAAATGTCACTTTTTGCCTACTGTCGCAAAGTTGCTATTCATTTGGTTAATTTACGAAAGTGACACTATTCATTTGGTCAATTTCAAGTTTCATGCCTTTCATGATTCCATCCATACCAACTCCAAATTCCATTATTTCCTCTCATGTCCATTCATAAAGACATATTCCATATCATAATGTACATATTCATGCCATTTCCTAAGTCATTCTGTTATCATAACATACATGTCCAATTAAGTTATTATTTCACCAAATTTCCATGCCATATATGTGAATATCATTATCCAATTTCAATTATGGTTTACACACCCCATTTACATGTCATTGTTTTACTTAACATGCCATATACATATTTATACACACCATGTTACTTCACACACACCATTCAGCCCAAACACCCACATGCACATACACTAAGATTCTTCCTAATCTACCATGCAAAACCTATTACTTTAAGTCCATTAACATTACTAAAACACCATTTTACCTACATGTTATACTTAACACCATGAACATGAACTTTCATACAATAAATATGCACACATTCATGACAATTCCATAGATATACTAAATTTGAGTCTATTTTACATACCTAGGGTGTGAAAACACCTTTTTCCCCACAACTTGGAGGTTTGTATCCTTGCTCTTCTTCAAGGGTTTCTTTGACACCTAAACATACACAATTTAACCTTAGAAAAATTCTCAAAAATCCTACATAGCTAAAAATTGAAATCTAAGACAATCGCTAATCTTAGAATACCTTAATCTACCTAAACCAAAAAAAAGTGGATTAAAAACACTTACTCAAGAAAATGACACTATTCACTCAAGTGTGAGATCTGTCAATTTAGGCTCTGTTTTCCACTTTTGTCAAAAGATTTAGCTTTTAGAGACTACGGAGGCTAAGATTCATATAAGTTTTATCGATTCTAGCAGAGAGAGGAGAGAGAAAAATGAGGAAAAAGAATAAGAGACGTGAGAGAATGGCATTAAATTTTAGTGCTTTAAGGGAGGAAGATGACTTCTTTACACATATGGCCCATGCACATGTGTAACCACTTATATAGGGGTAGATGGGTGGCTCCGATTGGAACACGTGACGATCTGACGACTCATATTCTCCTTATGCCTTTTTAAGCTTCAGAAATTCATAAAAAATTCTCTAAATCTCCAAAAATACTCATTTTAGTTTTAAAAATCCTCATTTACTGTCACTAAAGCCCATTGAAAATTTTAAGTCAAAATTCCAAAGTTGACTTTTTGATACTTTTCACTTGTTAGAATAAAATATTCAAAAAAATATCAAATGACCTCAAAAAATTAAAATTCCTTCTTCATCATACTCATTGGAATTTTTGAGGTTTAAGGTATGGTATTTTTGAGTCTGTCCGGCACATCCCAAGGTTGTCCTGGCATAAACTCATTTTATCTCCCCATACACTTGTTCTCAACCCGAAATAATTTATTGGTTCTACTAAATTTTTAAATTAATTCGTTTTATCCATTTTCAAGCCCGTCAAAGTTTTATGACTAATACACCCCTTTTTTGCCTCATGCTGATGCCCCGTACCATAGGGAACATCACTCGGGCCTAAAAGGTACTATTCATAAGACCCTGAATTATAGGCGTTACAATCCTTCCCCTCTTAAGAAATTTTGTCCCAAAAATTACTTATACTGAAGAGGTGAGGATACTACAACCGCATATATTCCTCGCTTTCCCATGTTGCCTCTATCGTATTGTGGTGCCTCTATAACACCTTCACTAAGGGGATAGACTTATTCCTCAGCTACTTCACTTCCTTTGCCAAAATCTGCAACGGTTCCTCTTTATATGTCAAATTTGGCTAGATTTGTATATCTTCTACAGCTATCACATGCGATGGATCTTATCTACATTGCCTCAACATTGAAACATGAAAGACATCATGTATCTATTGCAGCTCAGGTGGCAATGCTAGTCTGTATGCTAAGGGTCCCACTATTTTTGTGATCTCGTAAGGCCTAATGAATTTAGAGCTAAGTTTTCCTTTCTTGCCAAATCTGAGCATCTTCTTCCATGATAACACTTTCAAGAACACTCGATCACTAACCTTATACTCGATGTCTCACCTTTTCAAATCAGCATATAACTTCTGTTGATCTAAGGCAGCTTTTAACCTTTCCTTTATGATCTTGACCTTTTCCTTAACATCTCTGATCAAATTAGACCTAACAACCTTGTTTTCTCCCACTTCACTACAACATAGAGGAGTCCTGCACCATTTACCATACAATGCTTCATACGGTGCCATCCCTAAGCTAGCCTGATGGCTGTTGTTGTATACAAACTCAGCTAATGACAAATATTAATCCAGTTGCCCTTAAATTATGTGGCATAGCTCTACAACATGTCTTCTAACACTTGTATCACAGTCTCTGATTATCTATCTCTCTAGGGATGAAAAGCTATGCTATACATCAATTGAGTACCTAATGCTTCCTACAACTTCTTCCAAAACCTAGAAGTAAACCTCAGGGTCCCAATCTGAGATTATGGTTATTGGTAATCTTTGTAACCATACAATCTCATCAATGTCCAATCTAGCTAGCTTCTCTAAGGAATAGTCCATTCGTACTAGTATAAATTGGGCTATCTTTGTCATCCTATCTATAATTACCTATATTGCATCACACCTACTTTTAGTCAGTGGCAATCCCATCACAAAGTCCATGGTGATCTTCTCCCATTTCCTTTTTGAAATTGCTATCGGATGTAGAAAGCCAGAAAGAACTTGGTGTTCTACCTTTACTTGCTGACATGCCAAACATCAGGCCATATACTCAGCTACCTCTTATTTCATTCCTGGCTATCAATAGTGAGGCTTTAACCTAAGGAACATCTTTATGCTTCCTGGGTGTATGGAATATGTAGCTTCATGAGCTTCCTTCAAAATCTACACTCTCAACCAATCCACATCTAGTACACATAGCCAATTATGGTAGTATAGGCTTCCATCATCACTTAGCTCAAATCCTATTACCTTCCCCTCTTTAACTTTACCCACAGTTTATAGCATCTGATCATCTCTCAACTGAGCTTCCTTTACCTACTGTCAAAAGTCAGCTTTGACCTATAGTTTAGCCAACATTTCACCTTCTACTATGTATTCCACTCTAGCATGCATCAACTTTAAAGTAGCAATAAGCTCCTGACTCAGAGCATCTACAACTACATTAGCCTTTCTTAGATTATAGTCAATCAAGCAATTATAGTCCTTGATTAACTCTATCCATCACCGTTGTCCCAAATTCAGCTCCTTCTATATAGGCAAATACTTTAGGCTCTTATGGTCAGTGTAGATGTAACACTTCTCCCTATACAAGTAGTGTCTCCACACCTTTAATGCAAACACAATTTCAGCTAACTCTAAGTCATGTGTGGGATAAGTCTTCTCATGAGGCTTTAATT
>CANXYI010885585.1:0-11983 GCA_948208565.1 Hura crepitans
GATTCTTTTTACATATTGTACTTATCAATCTATATATACCATGCTCTTGGTGTTTGCATAACCTTTTACAATGCCGTATTTTAAAGTATTGCCTTATTAAGTTTTAAAATTTTCAGTAAAAAAATAATAAGAAAAATTCTAAATATAAAAATTAAAATATAAAATATAAGTCAACTATTTACTATCGATTAATCAGCCTAACATCCCAAAGAACTGTTCTAATTCTATTTACAAATTCAATAGTATTCTTTGTTTATCAATTTCAAAGGTGATGATAATTAGTCTCTGAAATTTGGCTAGACGGGCCACTAGTTTTAGTGCAATGGCTTAGGCCATGAGGACATCACCAGCTTCTTGTGTACCTAATATGGTATCCACCTTTTCTCCTATATGATTGTGCATACTAGCTCCCCACATCATCTTCTCTCTCCTTTTCGAAAAGCTTGCATCAACATTCTTCTTCATTGCACCAATTGGAGGTAGAGTCCACTATGTGTTTGGGTCATAGTGCCTAAAATAGAACAATTGATCCGTCGGTAATTTATTACAATACCAGCGTGTTGTCTTTCAATTCCTATATAAAATATCATTCTTGCACAATTAGATGCCTTATATAATGCTAGTCACATATTCTAGAAAAAGATTCAGCCCTTGTATTCATCTTTCTCAATTCATCCCACCAATTAGTCAATGACAAGAATATGTTTGGTTCAAGTTTATAGTCCAAAGGGCTTAAAACCAAATCCTTCTAGCATTATTACAAAATAAGGTATAATGATCGGCTGTTTCGATCCCTTCCTTACATGCAGGACAAACATCACCAACAATTATTCCTTTTTTGCCTAAGTTGACATAACAGTCAGATTATTAGTCACTATCCTTCAAACAAACTTTTTAACCTTAGTCATAGTATGCGCGATCCATTTAGAATCCCAAAAGGATTTCAATAGGTCTCCAATGTTAAATCCTAACATGCCCTTTCCCTAGATTGTTTTAACATTTTATAGCATGATTTCACAGTGAAAATTCCATTTCTATTATGAGCCCATCCAAGCTCATTTAGAATATTACTTTTTCCTACTAGGGTTATCTTAATAACTTCGTAATCTATAGAGGGTAAAAAGTTTTCCCAACAAAATTCAATCCCACCTATTAGTTACAAGCACTATCAAGTTTTTAACCAAATGCACGTTATTCAAAGGATGAGGTTGAGATAGAATTTATAACCTAGCATCTAAGGAATCCATGGTGGATTCCATATCAAAGTGGTAGCTATTTGCAAGTTACTCAGAATTCTCTCTCGCTCCTCCTAGCTCACTTTCTTGCTGAATGACACTCTAGAATTCCCCATATTAATTCACTACCTTAAGGCCTAAGAGTAGACAAATAGAAATTATCTGAAATGTCGAACTTCCCCTATATAAGAGTCATTGATGCTGCTGATAAAAAGCTCTTGGGAATGCATCAAGTCCTAAAGCTTTGAGGGCTCCGATAGAAAACATCACCTATTTAAGTTGTTCTCTCTTGCTATTTGTGACAGTTTCTAGTTATCCTCGTCATAAACCACACACGGGATTGAGCTCCCAAAAATCTTTAGATTCAACAAGATGAACCTTAGTAAACAAACCTTCTTTAAAAGTGACTCAGGATCTCCTTTTTCATTTCCTCCTGTTAGTGACACCATAATCCTCTATCTTTTCGTAAACCCATAAGTCTGTTAGCTTACGACATGCTAACACGGATTGCTTATGTGTCACTGTCTGCTAATTGTGGTCCTATGTGGCATAACGTATGGACATTTTGGTGCTAAAAAAAAAACATAAAATCTAACTAATAAAGTGATAGTTTAGTTATGTTATGGCAACAAATTATTTTATTATAACTAGATAGTTATTACTTTAGTATCACATGTGTAGTTAACTCCCAAGTGAACTCTGACTGCTTGTTTCTCGTAATCATAGACAACAGACTTTTAGCATCCAAAACAGAAAGATATGGAGGAGATAGGGCCCCTTATCTAAGCCCTCTTTAAGGTAAAAATAAGCCCATGTTCATCCTTTTATGTGTGACATAATACTTGATTTTTTTAAAATAAAACATATTTATTTTTATTTTTTTTAAATATCTATACTGTTAAAAAATTAATGTAAAATACCTTCATAGTATAAAAATTGATACAAATCAACATTTTTTTTTAAAATAGTAGTAAATACAATTTGTATATGCAAATATATCTCAATTATTATAAAAAAATGTAAATTTGTATGAATTTTTAAAGGGTAAATGCACTTTTTTTTTAAAAATTAAGAGATAATATGCTATATTTTAAAAAATTATATAAGTTGAAGTATTTCTTTTTTCCTTTTACATATCCCTGCAATAGCTAATTACACCATTAACGATTATACCACAAAATGAGTGGACATACATGTTCGCGTTTTGTAGAGTTATTGAAAGAAACAAGAGAAAATTGATAAAGCAAATCATATCATTCCTTTTTTTTCTTCTTTTCAAATAAGACAACAAATTTGACCCACCATGCAGAATTGAAAATTCTCAAAGAGTAAATTATTCACTGAAGAACTAATAATTTTTTCATACATGGCCCTAATAGCAACATTGGGACGGCAAATCAACAGAGATATGTTTTATCTATCAACTGGGGATGTCTTAGAGCCGCTGCCGCTGCCGTTGCCGTTTGGTTGCAGTTCCATAATGCTGACAATGATGGTGAGATTGGACCGTTACGCAACAAATATCAGGCACAAAATCTGCACCGTAAGATTGACAGTGTACACGTTTTGGCCAATGGAGCCCTGAGGCTGTAGGCGGAGAAGGTATCTGTGGCACTGTCCAACTGCTGTCCATAACTTGACCCTGGCACTCCTCCTCGTCTACCTCTTCATCACCGGCTCTTAAGATTGCTGAGCTATCAGAGTCGCAGCGCTTCCCACTATCAGCCTGACATATTGTTCAAAAATAAGACCATATGGAGAACTTAACATAGAAATAAGGTCGTTAGCAACTAAATTACTACAAGTGCAACTAAGAAGCAACTATCTGAAAAATCAACACAACTTGCTTATCCATCATTCTCATAAAACTGACTCCTACACGACACGTGGCCAAGTGAAATGAGAACCTCAATGCAGCAATTACAGCATCAAGTTCTGGTTGAGGTTTGACATCCATTATCATGTATCTGTGACGCTGCAAATGATTATGAGAAAAGAGACATTGGCCAGTACTAATTAGTTAAAAAGAAACCCATAAAAGAGATAAATAAGGAACCAGAGCAGCTTTATAATTCCACAAACTGACATGCGATCCTCAACGCAACAATTAGAGGAGCAAGTTTTGCTTCAGATTCCATTAGCACGCATCTATGACATGGTACATGAATATGAGAGAGAGAGAGAGAGAGAGAGAGAGATTCATTTGTCACAACTAATTATTAAATGGATGTATAGAAGAAGATTTGTTCGTGATCATCCAACGTAATACTACAGTATCCAATATTTAGCTGATGAAACACGACCAAATAAAATCTCAGGCATAACTAACAGATAATGGCCTCAAATGGTCCTCAAAAGTTTAGAAAGAACAAATATTTCATATCTATTTGCATACCTTAGATGAACCATTATCCATATAGCCATAATTTTGATTAAAATCAGAGATTCCAAGAAATTCGTCTATCTGCCATTGTGAGATGCCTCCAGCTGTAGAAACCCCAGAAAAGGGAACCTTTGCAGTTTCAAACTCCCCTACACCACCAACCTGCCCAGGCAAAGCTTGATTATGTGGACCAGCCAATGACATTGGTGTCCCTCTTCTAGATATGGAATGGAATTTCGTTTCAGAAGTTTTTTCTGCAGAAGCTGACTTCCCCGAAGAAGAGGATACACCAGGATCCACAGATTCCAGACCTACTTTTACTCCAGTAAGCAAAAATCTTTGATGAGCGCAAACATAGGCATTTGCTGTATGAATAGCAACATCACATTTCCTGCAGAGTAAAGCTCGATCTTCTAGACAAAAGAAAAAGCCAGCAGTCTCCTGTATCATTTGAGGATTTGTGTCAGCACAAGTTAATCCACTAACAGAAGTTTCTCTATCATCATCAAGTTGCAACAAAGATCCAAACAAGTGACCAGGAAAAGAAGTTAATCTTTAACAGAGTTCCCTATGGGTATACACCAACCAAAATGCACCCTGACAAGGAATAACTTCTTAATATTCTAGATAGCCTTTACAAGAAAAAATGGGTACTCCACTGTCTGTTGAGTTCTATCACATTGAAACCCATCGATTTTAAGCATACATGAATTGCCTTACCGTGATCTAGAGAAGGCAACATCTCTCTCTATCTCTGTGAATAGTTAATTGTCTTATATAATTCAAACACTATCAAATTTACAATTGTACGGAAATTAACTAACATGAGAATATTACAAACTGAATTAAGCTGACTACTTGGGTATAAAATTGCAGAAACTAAATCCTCGAAAAGGGAGGGAGTGAAGGAAGGAGCGAGAGAGAGAAAAGGAATCGGGTATTTGTAATACCAGTAAGTTGCTTTTCCCATCAATTTGCACTTCTCATCAAGATCAACAGTAGAAGCAGAATGCACATATCAGTATGCATACACAAAACAATATGCATTTTCTTGCAGATGTAAAAGCATAAACAATCAATGCTTCATGTAATATTATATCTAATAATTTTTAGAAGGCTTAATATATAAATTGACGCTTCAACTTACACACCTTTACAAGGTCATCCCCCTATACTTAGACTTTGTCCCAATTTAGCACCTTTACTTGCTAAAAACATAAAGAATAAACACCTTTTACACACTTCAACTTACACACCTTTACAAGGTCATCCCCCTATACTTAGACTTGTCCCAATTTAGCACCTCTACTTGCTAAAAACATACAGAATAAACACCTTTTACACCTAAAAATGCTTATGTAGCACCAAAATGGCTTACATGACTGAATAGCTTGTCAATGACATGTTTTAAAAGTATTGATGCATTTGAAAATACATGAAATTAGTAGCCAACAATTGAAATTTTTACTATTAACAACCGATTGTTAGCTATTAATTTCGCCTTTTTCCCATCTGCATTCATGCCTTTTAAACGCATGATTCACATGATTTTTAGCCATGTAAACCACTTTCACATGACGCGTGAGAGGTGTTTATTAAGTATGGTTTTAGTAAGTAGATATGCTAAACTGAAACAAGTCTAAATATAAGGGTCGGCTTTACAAAAGTATGCAAGTTGGAGGGTTAATATATATATTGAGCCTTTATAAAATTGTAATGTCATACCACGACATCAAAAAAGAAGCCTTGGAACGTTTAGAAATAACATTCTCAGACACACCGATTGATTTCATCATTAAGATAAACTCCTCCACTGCAATGCTTTCATGATAAAATGGACATGTATTGGCTGAGTGAAAAAAATTATTTAACATAAATGCCCCAGCTGTGTTTCAAGAGAAAGCCTACGCCTATTGAGGTCCTTGAAATAAGTACTTCTTCAAGCTTGTTGAAACACAAATTTACCTCCAAGTTGAATGATTCCCAAATTGCATGGGAGAATCCACAATTCGAACTGTAACCCTTTTGGCTAGAAAAATTCCAATGTCAAAAACTAATCATCCTCAGTGTTGAGGTTCCAGTATTATGTTTTACAGCTCTAACCCTAGAAGAGGAGAAACCAACAAAAAAGCAACAAATAATAGCCAGCCTCTTTTTGCACTAACAGCAGAAAAAGTAATAAGCCTTTGTTACCTGATAATAGAAAGATTAAAAAAAAAAAAAAAACCTCCAGCTCCTTTCATCAGAATTAAGAACAATGATCATTGGTTCGTCTGAAAATATTGATAGACATAAAATAAAAACTGAAAGTTGTTCAGAAGAACTGAATGTATTCGCAAATTAATCTTCTAAATTGCCTAGGCCCTTGTCTCGAGCAGGCACACTGCAGTGCAAGAAAAACAGGGCATGTATGTAGAGAAGACAGAGCAAAATTGCATATTACATATTTCCATCAGTGTCAGCTGGGTCAACAAGAAACAAAAAGAAAACACTTAAGGTTAATTCTCTCACCCTTTCTCTTCTCATGCGCATAGAAGTAATACCAACAACAGGACAAGCGGCATTGAAAATGAATCATAAAGGACGAACGCCAAAAAAAAAAAGAAAAGAAAAAAGAATAATAACAAATAATAAGTGTCGCGTAGAGAAAGGAAATACCTGACAAATATCGCACTTGGGCATCTGAGGAGAAGAAGCAGAGAGAGGAACTCTCTGGTGCTTGCTTGCTAATTTATTAGCAGCGTGAACCTTCTCGTCGCATGCCCAACACAACGCTGCCTCATCTGCGCAGCATAGCACTTTCGCCTCCGCTGTCTCACACACGTTGCACTGAATTTTCATCTTCTTTTCCCTTCTCTTTTCTCTTTAACTACTTCTAATAAAGTCAAAAAGTCAATTTTTTTTTTTTTTTGGTTATCTGATCCTGCAAAAGCCTTTTGCTCTCAGAAAAATGAAGAAGAAAAAGAAAGGAGATTTTCTTCCTGTAATCTTCTATCTATGAAATTGGACTATTCGTTGGTCAAAGAACTCAAAAACCCTTGAAAACAAAAATATCAGTAAAACCTCAACCTTTTTATCTGTTTTTTCTACTTATTTTCTATCTACATAAAGGAAATCGAAAACCATAGAATTTGGATATTTTTCATTTTGCTCTGGAAACCCTAACAACTCCAGATCTTTCCACGAAAAGGAGAGGATCAAATGCAGCCACAAGGGCAATAGTAACAGGGGTTTAAGACAAGAGTTTTCTTTTCTTTTAAAATATATATATATATATATATTAAAGTGAGATTTTTTGGGGCCACGAATGTTGTTGTACACGTGGCACGCCATCGCTGCTGTCCTGACCAAGGAGACCAACTCCGCTGTTTCCAGTTGTAATGTAAGGGAGAGCATGAGGTTCCCACTTTCAAATTCCAGCTGGATTTCTAACTTCTCTGGATCGAATGGGCATTTAAGCCAGAACTAAAGCAACAAGTTTCAATGTCTGAATACTCTTTACTCCGCAATTCAATTTCCATAACAATAATAATAATAATAATAATAATAATAATAAAAACTCTACAATTCAATGGCTCATCTGGATATTCATTCATTGTTTTAAATGACAGCTTGATTTAATGATTGAAACTATTCATTGTTGAAAGTATCCTCACAATTCAATTTACGTTTGTAATTTTTCATAAGAATACTGTATATGATATTTTGGATATATGGATGAAACCTTAAAGCAGAAAATGAGAAAAGAAAGTGGAAATATTTTTGCTCTGTATAGATATTTTTTTTTTATTCACTTTTCAATTATGTCGATGAAAATGGATAGAAAATAAAAGTAAAAACAATGCTTCTCTTTTCTATTTTTCTTTAAATAGACTATAATTAGAGAAATGATTGAATGAGAAAATAACAAAAATTAAATTTCTTAATTTTCCTCCGAACAACAAAGAGGGATTTCTTTATTAGTGATTTTCACTTTAAAATTTTGAAGTTGAATTGATAAAATCTACGCTATATTCTTATAAATCATACTTTTGGTAGCCCTTCTAGTTTCTAATGCTATAATAAACTTTTTTTATACTGATGTTTTAAATGTAAAGAATGAAATTCTCATATATATGTTGTCTTGATAAGATGCATATACATACAACTTGAGTTACAAGCATAATAAGAAAAAATTTACAATAGGTAGGGATTCTATTTTAAAAAGTTAAAAAAAATCATATTCTAATAAAATTTTATCATAATCCCATGATTATAACTAATAAAATAATCAATTTATAATGAAAACAAGATTTAAAGCATGACAAAATAGATAACTACTAGTAGTTGTATCTAGAATATCTAACATATTAGATAGTTGTGATAGAATAGTCTGTATATTCTCTCATTTTACTCAAGTTGTATTGTGAGTACTCTAACAGACAACTTGTCATGTAGAAAAGTGAAGTGTATTCTACTCAAAGGCTTGGTTAAAACATCTACAATTTGATATATAATGCCCACATAATGAACAAATAGTTATTTAGAAGTAATCTTGTCACGAACAAAATGGAAATCAATTTCCAAGTGCTTTGTTCTAGAATGAAAAATTGGACTTGCTGGCATATATATGGCACTAATATTATCACATTATAAAATAGGAAAGGATTTCAAAGGAAATCCAATTTCATGTACCAAAGACTGTAACCAAGTAATTTTTTATATTGCAATGGCCAAAGCATGGTATTTTGCTTCTGTAGAAAAGCAAGCAACTATCTATTGCCTCTTGGAGGACTATGAGATAAGATTTTAACCAAGAAAAATAACAAAATTAGATGTAGACTTTTAGAAAACCCTTGAAATTAGAAATAAAGGACATATGAAGATAAAGGCCATGAGAACTTGTCTGTTTAAGATGGCATAAGACATGTTTGATAGCAGACCAATGTATATCTCTAGGTGCATGCATAAATTAAGCCACCTTTTTAGTATTAATGCAATATCTGGTCTAAGAAATGTCAAATACTATAAATCACCAACCAAATTACAGTATAAAATACGATCTTTGAGAGCTTCGCTTATTTTAAATACTAATTTTTCTAATCGGCAAGCTAGAGTATCAATTCCAGAACAAGAAGCCATTTAAGCATATAGAAGTAATTGACTAATGTACTTTTGTTGTGTTAGATAAAGACCATTATTAGTCCATAACACTTGTATCCCCCAAAAATAGTTTAAGCGATCAAGTTGCCTTAAGGAAAAAGATTGGTGAAGAAAGTTAACCAACTAATCAATTGATTTAGAATCATTACATGTAACAATTAGATCATCTACATAGACTAATCAAACCAAAGGAATGCACATAGAATACAGAAATGTTAGTTTTAAAATAGGTACAACCATATTTAGTCAAGGCAACAATCAAACACTTATCCCCTATCTTTGGTACTTGTTTGAGTCCATAGATGGACCTTTTGAGAAATCATGCATAATTTGGTTAAAAAGGTTAAACAAAACATGGTGGTTGAGTCTTAACTATTGTCTCATCTAAAGTAACATGCAAAAAGGTATTAGAAACATCCAATTGAATACATTTCCAATTCAAAGATTCCACAAGAGAGAATTGACTAAATAGCTATAGGCTTAACCATTGGACTAAAAGTATCAGAATAGTCCCAACAAGCTGTTAGTTAAAGCCTTTAGCCACTAAAAGAGCTTTGTAATGTTCAACAGAACCATTGGGTTTAGTTTTTATTTTAATCACTCATTTACAACCCACCATATTCATATTAGGTGATGGAGGAACCAAAATCCAAATGTCATTTTTAATAAGGGCATTGTATTCATATGCCATTGTCTCTCTCAATGTGTATGACAAGCAACTTCACTGTAAATCGTTGGATTAACTAGTAATTTTGTAAAAGAAACCATAACCTTTGGCTTTAACTTTCTAATTTGAGATCTAGAAGTCATAAAATGTTTTGTGGTAGATGGAATAGCTTGTTCTATGGAGTGCAAAGCAATCTATTATATAGAAAATTGAGTTTGTTATTTTAAAGAAGATTGAATTGGTGGTAAAGGACCATATTATTGTAGATTAACCATAAGTGGCAAGCTAGTGTCTGTTTTGGTATTGCTCTGGATTCCTGTTTAGATTTTATGCTACTTACTATTATGGGTTTTGTTTTAGAGACAAAAATTGATGGCATAAGAGGTAAAATATTTATTGGTATAGCAATGGTAGGTAAAAAATTAGGTTGTTGATTCGATATTGTACCACTTTGATCTTTGAATGGAAGCATCCGTTCATAAAAAATAACATGTCGTGAGACGTAAATCTTATCAGTAAGTGGATTTAAACATCTTTAGCCTTTATTGATTTTACTGTAACTAAGAAAAACACAAGTAATAGAGTAGGGTAAAAGTTTAGATTTAGTGCATAGTTTAAGTCATGGGTAACAAAGATAGCTAAGAATTCTCATGATGTTTTTCCTCGAATAAAATAAGATAAGGAGTATTATTTTGCTATCTGACTTTAGGAAGTTAAATGATAATATATAATGATGCATCAAAAGCAACTGTTTAATATTTCAAGGGAAGCTTGGCATGATCTAGGAGTGCTTACCAGTTTCAACAATACAACGATGTTTTCTTTTAACACAACCACTTTATTCCTGGATATGAGGGCAAGAACTTCTTTGTGAAATATCATGTTTAGATAAATAATTTTGTAAGGATTGAAATTCCTAACTCCAATTAGCTTGAAAAGTTTTAATAAAATGACCAAAGTACTTCTCAATAGTAGAACAAAATTTGATAAAGGTACTAAGTACTTCAGATTTGTATTTAATAAAAAAAATCCAATAATATTTACTAAAATGATCAAAGACGAGAACATAATAAAAAGAGCCATCAATAGAAGAAATATTGGTGGGTCCTCATAAATCAAAATAAACTAAATCTAATGGACTAGTAGGTTGATAATTAGAGATAGAAAATAAAAGTTTGCGACTCCTGCTCACGGAACAAAAATGACATAAGTTAGGAAAAAATCACTAACTGACAAATTATTTTGACTAATAGTCTTTCTTATTTTAGAAACCGCAACATGTTTTAGACGATCATATCAAGTCTTCACTGAGGTTAGATGTGCTCGAGGAGAGAACAAACTAGCAGATAGAAAGACAATAAAGGCCGTTATTATTCTGGTTGTATGCCAAATTTTCTTTTTTCTTTAAATCTTTTATCACAAAATCATCAGAAAATAGAAACTTTGTTATTTTTGGTTAGTGCGCTCACAAATAATAAATTATGAGCAGTATTAGGGATAACTGTCTAATTTGATGGATATTTTATTATGTTATGTCTTAAATTTTGTTTTGATTATGAGCTGATTATCTTATCAATTGTAGTCATGGGATTATGATAAAATTTGATTATAATATGATTTATTATAACTTCTTAAGATAAAATACCTTGCCTATTGTAACTGCTTTCCTTTATAATTAAAACACACCATAATAGAAGCTGTAGAAGAGTCATTAGAACAATTAGTAGAAAAGTGGTTAGAACGCTGACCTCTAAAAAAGGATATAGAAATTGATGATGGGCTCTAGATCTTAAGGAATTGGTGCCATGAACATGATTATTGTTGCGACCCCTTCTTCTCCCACATGCATTACTATTACGCCTAATAGCAATATGTGTTGTAGGTGAGGATAGACACTATCATTGAGATTTTCCAACTTCAATTGGCATTTTTCATTAAATAGAAGACCTAATAGATCATCAAATCCAATAAATTTCATACGAGTTTCCAAAGGCCAAGTAAATGATCTATAGGCAGGTCTCAAACCTTGTAGAATAAATTCAATTAGGCCATCTTTTGGAATAGGGTGATGTAATACAGAAAGTTGGTCAGGAATACTTTTATCTTTTTGAGTGTAAGTGGAAATGTTATCATTGCCATGCCACATAGTAAAAAGCTAAGGACATAGTTCTCTAATTTGTTGTTTGACACCACTAGCCTAGGCTTGCACAAGCTTGTTGTAAACTTCTTTAGTATTTAGAACTCCAACAATTTGAGGAACGAGGATATAATCCACTTAAAGGCCAATTGATCTCATTGAAAACAAGTAGAGTAATCTAAATTGGATAAGCCATCAGAATTCAACTTAGATGCTGGAGTGTGATAAACTGCAACAACAAAGCATAGGAAGAAGCTGCGTGTTCTAGAGAATGAAATCAGTTGAGGTCAACTTAATAGAAATATGATGAAATACATTTGATAGAGGAGAAATATTACTGTTATTGGCCATTGCAATCACAGAACACGACTTATAATAGAGTATGTCTAGAATAGAAGGGATTAAGAAAAAAATATCTA
>CANXYI010885657.1:0-13605 GCA_948208565.1 Hura crepitans
ATCACAATTTTAGGATTAACGTCCTTTTAAAATCAAAATCTTTATGTGAGTGATTATGATTTTAACAATTTCATCATTGTAATCTTCCTACGAGTGGTGATGATGATAATGACTTTTGTTATTAGAATCTTCCTGTGGGTAATCACCAATCCAAAATTTAATTCTTATATTAAATAAGTTTTAAAATTCTTATGATGATTCCTATATTAAATAGGTCCTGAATTCCTAACGGAATTCCTTATATTAAATAGGTCTCAAACTTCTTGATGAAGGTCCCCATATTAAATAGGTTCTGAAATTCTTGATGAGATCCCTATATTTGATAGGTTTCAAATTTATGGTGAGTTTTTGATGTGGTTCCTATATTAAAAAGGTTTGATATTCTTGAGAAGGTTTATACATTAAATAGGTCCTAAAATTATTGTGAAGGTCCCTATATTAAATAGGTTTCAAATTCTTAAGAAGTTCCCCACATTAAATAGGTTCTAAATTCTTGAGAAGGTCTCTATATTAAATAGGTTCGAAAGTTCTTGACATATTAATGACTATGATTGGGCTAAAATCTTTATGAGTTTTGTGAATTTTATGATATTAGAAGATTTGAAAAGTCTTTTTGAAAATTATGTAAAAGCATATAAAGATGAAATTAATTTTGAAATTCTAGATGAAAAGATTGTGATAAATGTGAAGACTTGACAATCTTTCATGAAATTTTATGAAATTTGTGATTCTTAGAATTCTCATCGAAGATGTTAGAGTGTTTTTTTGAGTCATATCATTTTACTTTATTTTTTGATCTCTCTTTTTTTTGAATTTAAAAAAAAATTCAAGTTGGAAGGTTCTTTCTTTTCTTTTTATATAAGAAAATAGAATTATGTTGCTAATATTTTCTTCTTTTAATTTTCTTGAAAGTAGTCTAACTTTATATTCTAATTTTGCCCTCGACTTTTTTTTTATTAAATCACGTTATTTACTACTAAATTATTGAAATGAGAATATCAAATATGAAATTAGTGAAGTGTCTAAGATAGATATACTCTTTTTTTTCTAGATGGTTGGTAAAATAAGCAATTTTAATTGAGAAGTTAATTTTTGGAATCTTTATCTTAAGGAAACCATTTTGATATTCTTGATTACATGAAGTCTATCAATGCCAACATTTAGGATTCATAACTAACTACCTTTTCCTAATAAATTTTCAAATTCCTGATGAAGTCATCAATCTTGCAAAATACATTTGTATTTATAGATTCTTAATGATGTTATTAATTTGGCAATAGAACCAAAATCATGATTAAGAACTTTCTTAATAATTTTGATGTCAATTAAGTATTTTTCTTGCTTATTTCAGTTTTTTCGAAAGATAAAGTTGTGGACTTTGTAATTTGATAGTACTTGATTTCTTTTATTATAAAGGAAAATCGGTATTTTATGTATAATGATAAAATTATTTAGTCTATTTACTAAAATAGTAGGTTTGCCTTTTATGTCAATTGCTAATAATAGGTTGTGAACAATATAACATGTAAATAAAATAGTGCAAAACTAATTTGAAATTCTCAATAAAATTTTATTTAATACAAAGGAAGTAATGCAAGGTATGCTTGAAATTCTTTACAAGATTTAACTAAGGTAGAGGAAATCATGCAGGGTACAATTGAAACTTTTATTGAAATGTAAAATATTGCAAAAGATGGTTGAAATCTTAATGAATTGCAAAGGGAATTCTTTATTTAAATTTGATGAAAATGGATAAATTATTAAAAGGGACAATTAATAGATGTTCACGAATGACATCATTTTTTTTCATTTCACGTATTCTTGCTGACTCTTTTGGACCTTGATACCTTGTTCATTATAATCTTTGTGAAGATCCTTTCAACTACTTAGTAATATAATTATTGATGGAAAGATCCCTTTTTTTGCTACCTTTCATTGTCTTGATTTTTACATTCCATAATTACCCTCTATTTTCAAATTATTACCTTTACATGGTATTTGTCCTTGTTGTCAATGGTCCTTTAATTAAATTTGTGAAATGAATGAGCCAAAATTCACTAGTAACTCTTTTTATTTAGAAGAAGAAGAAGTTCTTTGCCTTTCTAAAAATGATTTTTTCTTTGAAACCCTAATCTTATGAATTTATATCATTACTTGACTTTACATTTATGAACACCTTTGTAGTTCATCAATTATTCTTGCCTTTTAAACAAATTTGATTTGCCTATAGGCTATTTTCTTTTAGATTAGGATTTAGTTAGAGCTTTTACAAATAATTTCTTGTCCTTTTTTATTATGAAAAATATTGAACACCCCTTTTGGTAGGTTTAGTTGTTCGAATATCATCTTTATTGCTAATAGGTAAAAATGGACAATCTATTTTATACATGCTTCAATGACCTATTATCATCCAGTAGGTTCTGTATCAAGGTGTAATTTAAGGAAAATATTGTATGGCTAATGTTGAATTTTAATTACAAGTGGTTTGAATTTCCGAAGGTGGCTTCAAAATTGATGCTTTTAGAATGAATAGTTCCATAAATGTGCGAACTTTGATTATACTTAATTGTAAATTCCTTTTATTTGCCAAAGGCTTGATACATTTAGAATTGAGATTTAATTTATACTTATTCAAAGTATAAATCTTATCATCATTATCATCTGTATCCTTGTTTACTAAAAAATAGCTAATTTTTCTCTTTGTTCCACTTCTTTTAGGCATTACTTATCATGAAAATAATTTTCTTCTTTGATATCATGTTTTTAGAGCTTTGAGTAAAATTTGATGGGATTTAGGTGAAAAGTATTTAAGGTTTCAAGGTTACTTTAAGAAAACATGTCTATCTAAAAGAGACATGTTGTCATAATTAATAATATTTTAAGAGATTATAAGGATTATAAAAAGAATATATTTTGTTTTTTTTATGCTTTGTTTGTCTAGCTAATCTTTAAATTATGTCTTCTAAGTATCTGAACTTTCTTTGAATTGTGCACTTTTATCTTTTAAGACTTATCATCTTCCCTTATCTATCATACCTAGCTTATATCATATGAATTTTGACTCAAATATCCTTCAATCCCTTTGAAATTTCCTTTTTTAAAAACCTTAATCATGAGATCAATTCCAAACACTTGCCCTCTATTTTACAATGTTTAGGTATCTTTGGTAAAAAATGAACATGTTTTAACTCCTTATTTCCCTAAGCATGTGATGATTTGTTAGTAATTCATTTAAAATGCGGGATATTGCACATGTAATTAAGGATCTTTTTATCTAGTATCATCTAATTAGTAAATGATTCCTTTAAGAATTACATACCTTTGACATTATTGGTGGAAATCTTATTATAGTTTGACCATCTAATGGCACACATTTTATCCAATGTCTTTATATTCTTTCATCATTCTAGGTGCATTCGCCTTAATGATAGGCCTTGCTTTCTTTTGGTTATGAACTTCCAGTTTATCCATTTTTCCTTTTCTTTTTCTTTTTTTTTGCTATTTTTCTTTTTCTTTTTAAGCAAGTATCCTGCTTGTTTGTTTGAACTCCTTATTGTTGAGTCAGAAATCTTATCTCTTTTAATGTAAGATTTCCTTCATACTTTAAAAACTGTATCATTTGGTATTTTATATCTTAATAATTCACTTGATTTTTCTAATGGTGCTTTGATAGTATCCTTATTGTTAGCTAGTCCTTTTGGATTTTCTAACTACTATTTTCTTTTAATTCCCTTACTTTTGCTTAGGTATGCTTCTTTTAAGAAGTCTTCATGCTACCAGGCGGCCTAACTTTTGCTCAAGTGGTCTCGAAAGATTTTCCAACCTAGCAACCATTTTCATTTATCTTTTCATTACCTTTTTGCAACTACCTTTAAATATTTACTAGTTTCATTTGACACTTTTGTAGTCTAATAATAGTCTTTGTGTATTCATTTAATATTGCACTAACTTATGGAGATATCTCTTAAATTTGAAACCATATATCACGGACAGATGTAATGGCTAAAAATCTATAAGATATATTTGGATTTAATCCCATATTTTGTATTACTATTCCTAGTTATTTAAGATGAACTTGTCTTTAGACTCAAATAAATGCCTTTTTTGATTCACTTTTTTTTGTTTTCCATTAAGTAAGATCATCATATATATCGAATTTCTTTGGTTGGGGATTTGAAAACCCATATCCCATTTTTCTAAACTAATTTCACGACCTTTATAAACTCTGAATTGACAGTTACTTGAACTTTCTCATGCCTTCATTCATTTTTTGAAAATACCATTACTATTTTTGAACATGTGGATAAGTTTTATAGAGAATGGGTTCAAAAATTATTCACATAAAAGGAAAGATAATATAGCAAAGAATAGGAAAGTTTAAAAGGAATGAGAATGATATGAAAATATATAAAGAAAAATGTATATCATTAAATTATCACACTTCTTAAAATATGATATGAAGCTCATCACAACTACTTCCTTTAGATATTGGGCAGAATCTAAAGGAACCTATACTAAAGAACTCGAATCACCATAATATTTAGATGTTCTGGTGTCAAATTTTAATGGTTGAATTCTTTGAGACGACATCTTACCATATATAACCTTTAACTTGCTTTTGTTACAATTGGAGCTTTTGTGTCTAGATAAAATTCAACCATCCTACCTTAATAAAATTTTGTACCTTTCTTTTAAAAGGAATGCAATTTCAAATAGTATTGTTTGGAACCTTAGCATGAAATTCACATTCGACACTTGGATTGTAACACCCTTAGCTTAATTTTTGAAGAATCGAGATTAGTGGTGCTACCTTTCCCTGGGCCACCCATCCTAGTATTGCTCTCCAATATCAATGTACAGATCATAATTAACTTAATCATATCATCGCATAAGACCTTAGGCCCATAAAACATCTAAATATAAATATTAATACCATTCAGTGTAATTTAACCATACATCATTTAAATCCATCAACATATTGATGACATAAACATTCAGTCTTACAAAAAAACTAAACCTAGCCTTACAAGAATTACGTAAGTGCCTTCTAAACTATAAAGAGAATAGAAATATACCGTCAAAATCAGTCTACTACATTACAACACCTTATTGAGGCTGATCAATTACACTATCTACTACTTGGGCAGTGAAACATCGATACGCTGAGTACAATACTCAGTGGTGAATTTAATACAATAAAAACATGTTATGTAGTTTCATATGCATCATACCATTCATGCATGCATCTATAATATACTGAGACGGTGTCACAAGAAGTATAATAATAATAATAATAATAATAATAATAATAATAATAATAATAATAATAATAATAATAATAATAATAATAATAATAATAATAATAATAATAATAATAATAATAATAATATATTTTCTTATCTCATTAATTTAATTATAAATTTCATGACATAGACTTCATTTTTTATAAATTTTCTATTCACCATTTATTGTCACCATTTATTATATTTATTTTATTTTTCAAGCCTAGTTAGAAAGATGACACTTTAAAACATTGGATTACAAGGAAAATCTAGACTGTGCAGTGGCCCACATTTTGGACCTCGACAGCTGTACCCACCTAGTGCGGTGGCCCACAACTGGACCTCAGCTGCTGCACTAGCATAGTGAAATGGTCTATCATGAGACCTCGATAGCTGCACCTACCCTACATAGTGTAGTGGCCTACAATTGGACCTCGACTGCTGCACCAGTATAGTGTAGTGGCCCATATTAAGACCTTGGTAGTTGTACCTACCCTACATAGTATAGTGGCCCATAACTAGACCTTGGCTACTACACCAGCATAGTGCAATGGCCTATATCAAGACCTTGGCCACTACACCCACCATCATAATCATCAAAGTAATAGCCCCGAAGGCACAAAATCTCTAGCAGCTACTAATCCCTAATTGACTGGTTAACCTATCTAGTGGGCATCTAACTATTGGGCCAATTATTTATTTATTATTTTTATTCCATTACTAGACATTTATTTTATTTATTTCTATGTTATTAAGACACGGTTATATGTCAAATTCATTTGCTCATTTTTACTGGACAATTACAAGTCACTTTTTTCCATTAGACAGTTATAGATCATTTTTATGTAACTTGTATTATTCACCTAGCCATATTTCACTATTCATTTAGTCTTTTATTCATACATTTCATAGCCATATGTTATTATAGATTACGCCATTATATCTCACATAATGTTACATTTCTATAACAATACTTCATCATTATTTTTATCATAATTCTTTCATATCAAATAAATCTCATAAGTACTCAAACTTCATATAACTCACTATATGCCATATAATAAATTTTACTTTACACTTAATATACATTTTTCTTTACCATTTTCTTATCATACATTGCATATACTAATCTTTACCATAATACCATATATAACCATAACCATGCATCATGCCATAACCATACATATATTTCTACATGCCACGTCCCATTCATGTTACACATATCATTACCATTATAATAAATCATGTTTAACATCATAATACATCATGTACACACATCAAGCATATATGCACATGCCATGATATATATGTCATGCATATGACCATACATATGTCATGTATATTCACATACTTTTCACATCTAAAACACATCCATATCATCATTATCACATCTAATTTACATCATAACATGGATTTTACATCAAATAAAGCACACACATATATAAATCAAAACTTCCATACACATGTTCATGCATGTACTCATAGAAAAACATGTTGGCATGCATCTATTGTATTAAATCCATATACCTAAGTTATCTTTGTACCATTTTCCACCTTCCTAAGGCCTTGTTTGCCTTTGTTCTTCAAGATCGCTCCTTGATCCTACATTATGGAACTGAAAGTTTTTAAAAATTCATATAAAATCATAGAAAACTCTAAATAAAAATCTACAAACATGGAAATTCTTATAATTTCAAAGACTACATAAACCTAAAATAAAAAAAAAAATAGAAAAGAGCACTTACACTCAAGAATGGCACTATTCATGTCATACACAAAATCTTCTAAAATTGAGCTTTTTAAGTGATTCTAAGGCTAGATTTGAAATCTAGAGATCATAGAGGTTCATTTCCATATGAGATATGTAAGATTTAGTGGTGTTTAGAGGTGGGTTTGAAGCAAAAATAGAGAGGGAGCTCTCTTGAAATGGCGTTACTTCTCTAGGGTTTTAAAGGTTGAAAATGACTTCCTCACACATGTAAAATGATGTAGATATGTAAAGGACCCCTATATACTAGTCATAGATGTGTTAGATCATGACACATAGTGATCTAATGGTCCATAAAAATCATATTTCAACTTACACTTTGGGAAATTTTAAAAATTATTTTAGACTTCTAAAAAATAGTTGCTTTTATTTTAAAAATCCTTAATTGGGCCCATTCACAGCCTTGTAAAATTTCAAGTCCAAACTCCAATGGCAAGTTGGTGTATTATTCACTCGCTATAAAAAGAAATTCTAAAAAATATCAAACGATTTGAAAAAATTAAAATTCCTTCACCAATGAACTCAATGAAATTTTTGACCTTTAGGGTGTGCTATTTTTAGGTTTGTCCAGGCACATCTTGGATCATTCTCAGCAAAACCTTATTTATGGTCACTATTCACTAGTTTGTTGCCTGAAATGAATCATTGGTTCTGATAAATTTTTAAATTAATCCATTTTCCTCATTTTTTGGCCCGTCAAAGTTTTATGACTAGTACACACCTTTACTAGCCTTACAAAGTTATCTCAACTTTCGAGGAACATTATTTAAGCCTCAAAGGTACTATTCATAAAACCTTAATCTACGGGCATTACAAATTATCCCTTAAAATAATCAAAAAAATTGTTGTTTAAAAACATTGAAAAATTAATTAATTTCATTATTTTTATGTTGCCCGATTTCTCAAAAAAATTAATTCTTTATATAAAAAAATTCTAATTTCAGCACCATTAGACTTGTTGGAATTTTTAAGTATCAAGTTGTATAATTTTCATAATTTTCTAAGCAACTTTGAAATTAATTTATGGTTCAACTTCGCCTTGGCCACTTTTCCTAGGACACTGCCATAAAAACTTTCTTAGTGTTTTTAACCACTCTAATGACCTCAAATTCATTTCAAGCTTTGCCTAGAATTATTTTACAATTGATACTTTCATCTGGTATCTTCAGTTTATCCTAGGTCTCCAGAACACTATCCATCTCGAAAAAGTACTATTCATAATTATCAGGATTTTTAGGGCATTACATTTCTTCCCCTCTTAAAGAAATGTCATCCTCGACATTAGAATATTACTTGGTTGAAATAATTATAGATATTGCTCCATTATCTAAACTTCCATCTCCCATGTTACTTCTTCCATCTCGTAGTGTTTCTAGAGAACCTTCACTAAGGGTACTGTCTTATTCCTCAGTTCCTTCTCTACTCTATCAATAATCCCCATTAGTTCTTCCTCCTAAGATAATTCAGGATTAACTTCAATGTCCTCCACTATTAACACGTGCATAAGATTTGACCTTTATCTTTTAAGCATGGAAACATGAAAACTTCATTGATCTACTGAAGTTCTATAGGTAAAGCTATTCGATAGGCTACTAGCCCTACACGTTTTGTGATCTCGCATGGCCTAATAAATATTAGACTCAACTTCCCTTTCTTCCACTATAAAACCTTGAAGAAAACCTTATCACCTACTTTATATTCCACCTCTTTCCTCTTTAAGTCTGCATAGGACTTCTATCTATTAGAAGTTGCTTTTAAGTGGTCTTTGATGATATTAACCTTTTTTTCCATATCTTGTATCAATTATAGCCCCATAAGCTCAGTTTGATAAAGCTTATTCTAACATAAGGGTATTATACACTCTCTTCCATATAAGGTTTCATAAGGAGCCATGATAAGACTTGCTTGATGACTATTATTATAGGGAAATTCAGCTAAGAAAAGTATCAATCCCAGCTTCCCATGAATTCCAATGCACAACCCCTCAATATATCCTCAAGAACTTGAATGACCCTATTGGATTTTTCATCTATCTATGGATGAAATGCTATACTGAAACTCAACTAAGTATCCAAGGTATTATGAAGTTTCTTCCTAGACCTCAATGTGAACCTTGGATCCCGATCCAATATAATCGAAGATGGCACTCTATGCAAACTAACTATCTTATCTACATAAAAGCTTTGCTAGCTTCTCTAAAGAGTACTCCATTCTCACTAATATAAAATGAGCCATCTTGGTTAGACAATCCATAATTATCCATACTGAGTCACACTTGCTCTTTGTCATAGATAACCTAACCATAGAGTCTATGGTCACTCTGTCCCATTTCAATTTTAGAATTCTTATAGGATGAAGCAATTTAGAATGAACCTGGTACTTTACCTTTACCTACTGACAAGTAAGGCACCTTGTCATATACTCTAACATATCTCTTTTCATTCCTAGCTACCAATAAGAAATCATCAAATCCTGATACATCTTGGTACTACCAGGATGCATTGCATAAGGAGTATTGTGAGCTTCTTGCAAAATTTGCTTCTTCAACTCTTCTATATCTGACATATAAATTCTACCATGATGGTAAAAACAATTATTTAACTTAATCTCATACTCTATCGACTTCCCCTTTTGGATAGCACTTATGATACTCATCAACCTCTGATCATCTCTCTAATAATCCTTCACTTGTTGTAGCAAACTGGCTTAACTTGCATCTTTGCTAACAAGGCACTATCACCTATAAGTTGTAATCTAACATTCATGGCTCTCATGGCTGCCATTAACTTTTTACTAAGTACATCAACCACTAAATTGGCCTTCCTTAGATGCTAATCAATTAGGCAGTCATAATCCTTAATTAATTCCATCCACCTCCTTTGTCTCAAGTTTAACTCTTTTTGGGTAGAAAGATACTCAAGACTCTTATGATCCATACAGATGTAGCACTTTTCCTCATATAGATAATGTCTCTAAATCTTTAGAGTAAACATAATGGATATAAGCTCTAAATCATGACTAGGGTAATTCTTCTTATGTGGCTTTAACTATCTTGAAGCATAGGTAACAACCTTTCCATCTTGTATTAGAACACACCCTAGTCTATTGTGAGATATATCACTATATATGTTGAATTCCTTCTTCGAAACCTGCTACACAAGAATCAAAGCTTCTATCAACATAGCCTTAAGCTTATTAAAGCTCTTTTAACACTTGTCATCCTAAACAAACTGAACATCCTTCCTTAATAACCATGTCATAAGGATTGCTATCAAAGAAAACCCTTTGACAAATCATTTGTGGTACCCTACCAACCTTAGGAAACTCTTAATCTCTGTGGTGTTCCTAGGTAGCTTTCACTCTATCATTGCTTTAATCTTGCTAGGATCAACTCTAATGCCTTCAGCTATTGCTATGTGTCCCAAGAAAGACACCTTACTCAACTAAAACTCACACTTGTTGAGCTTGGCATATAGCTTTTCTTCTCTTAGAATCTGAAGAACTATTCTCAAGTATTGTTTATGCTTTTGCTTGTTCTTTAAGTAAACCAGAATGTCGTTTATGAAGACTACCACAAACTAGTCGAGATAAGGCCTAAAGACTCTATTAACCAGGTTCATGAATGTTGTAGAAGCATTGGTAAGCCCAAACGGCATTGCTAAGAACTCATAATGACCATACCTTATCCTAAAGGCAGTTTTCACAACATCCAATTCCTTCACCCTCAATTGATAGTATCTAGATCTCAAATCTATCTTAAAGAACTCTTTAGCTCTTTTAAGTTGATTAAATATATCATCAATCCATGGAAAAAGGATATTTGTTCTTAAAGGTCACTTTATTCAACTACTGATAATCAACACATAACCGAAGCGACCCTTCTTTCTTCTTTATAAATAGAACGGATTCTTCCTAATGGTGAAACACTCAGTCTGATAATACCCATGTCTACCAACTCTTGTAATTGAAGCTTTAACTATTTCAATTCTTTTAGAGCCATATGATGAGGCACTATAGACACTAGAGTAGTACCAAATAAAACCTTAATAATGAACTCAAGTTCTTTTTCTGGTGGCAAACTCAATAATTCTTTTGAAAAAATATTCACAAACTTAGCAACAATTGATATTCTACTAACTTCTAGTTCTTTTATTCTAGTGTCAAAGACATGAGCAAGATATTCTTGACAACCCTTCCTCATTAATCGCCTAGCAGTGATTACAGATATCACATTGGACAAGAAATTGATTATCTCTCTAATAACTATGATTTTTGACTTATCCTTAGTCTAGAGGGTTAATTTCTTATTCTTATAGTCCAAGATTGCTTAGTATTTAGATAATCAATCCATTCCCAATATCAAGTCAAATCCATCAAAGGGTAATTCTATCAGGTAGACAAAAAATTAATTGTATTGTATTCTTAATAAGCAATCTTTATAAATTTTATCAACTACCACATGCTAGCCTATAGGGTTGCTAACCATGATTTCTAGGTCAAGTGGTTCTTAAACTAACCCTTAATCTCATGCTTGTGAGGTGCATACATATGAGTGTGTAGACCTTAGATTTATCAATGCTAAAATAAGAGAGTTAAAGAGGAAAAAAGGACCAGCAATGATGTCCGGCTCATTAGCATCCACCCATGCTCTAATGGCATATTATAGGGTAGGTACTCTCTGCTTATGTTGGGACTCTAATCTATCTCTCTAAGTTCCCTTTATTCTCTCTCCTCAGCCACTCCTTTAACCACCAATCTGTATAGGTGCTGATCTTTGGCCAACACTTGGTCCCTTAGGACAATCTCTGTAGAAATGGCTTGTTTGTCTATAATAAAAAGCATTCCTAGCAAATTCCTCCAACACACTCCCCAGTGCTTCTTAAAACAAGTCTAACACTAAAGAGCTAGACTTTTCTTGCTCATTGACCCTGGTGTAGAAGTTACTTGAGACTGTGGTTCTCTTGCTTTCTCTTTACCACTCTGAGTCAGTTTCAATGACTGGCCCTACTTCTAAGACTACTAGTGAAACTAGATTGGAATCCCTTATACATCTTACTTAATGGTGGAGTAGCACTAGATACTCCCTGACCCTTTGCTCTCTTTTTCATATAGAATTCATTCCTCTATTTCTATGCTCCTTTAGTGGATTTATAGACTAATACTAACTATGAGAAGTCCTTTATTTTTATTAGTACTACCTGGGACTTAATGTTAACATGTAATCCCTTCTTGAACCTCTTGTATTTATCTACCTTAGTAGTGATAGTATCCTTAACATATCTGCTAAGCATGGTGAACTCTTTCTCATATTCACTAATAGTCTTCTGGTCCTACTTCATATCTATAAACTATTGTCACCTCTCATCCAAGTAATCCTCTATGATATTTTTCTTATGGAACTCTATCAGAAAGAACTCTTAAGTCACCTAATCCTTAGCCTTGTACTTTATAAGATCCTTCCACCACTTTGAAGCTTCTTCTTAAAGAAGTGAGGAAGCATATATAATCTTCTCTACTAGCGTACACCTTATTTACTTCATATTCTTCTCAATGCAGTAAAGCTAATACTCTACCTTCCCAAGAGTCACTTCTCATTCACCCTTAAAGTCCTTAGCCCTTATTTTCTTCACCCTCTTTAGGTATGCCTTTTAGAGGGCCAATGGTACCTCAGGCTGTGGTGGTGGTGGCAGTGGAGCAGTAGTAGTAGCTTGCCTTAAAAGTTGTAGCATCTCCTATAAGAACACTGGTAGAACATGTCCTATAGACTGTGTATATCTTATGGACTGTGCATGTCCTAATATGCTCATAGAGATAAACGCAATTCTTAGGGCCTTAGGTGCAACTGTAGTTGGAGTACGACTCAACTTTATCCTTGTTACTTTGTGCCGAAGCACTCACCATAATGAGATATCTAAACTCTTCTACCCATTTACTTGTTATTAATCATTCCTATTCAAAACCATTATGTGTGAAAATAAGGTCTCAAAAACCTTTTTAAATAGTGTTATTTTAAATTGAGAATCCTCGTGCTAAAAATCTAATATCAGAAGGACTATACCAAGCACTATCCTAAATTTAAAACAGTAAGTTGCATAAGAAAACAAACTTTTAAGTAAGACCTGCCAATTGAGGTTTCATGAATAGTACCATCGAGGCTTGAATAGTATTCCTAGGAAGTCGAGATAACTTTGTAAGGCCAATAAAGATGTGTACAAGTCATAAAACTTTGAAGGGCTAGAAAATAAGGAAAATGGATTAATTTAAAAATTTAGTAGAACCAATAATTTATTTTAGGTGAAAATTAGTGAATAGTAACATAAAATGGGGTTATGCTAGGAATGACCCAAGATCTACTCGGACAGACCTAAAAATAGCATACCTTAGAGGTTAAAAATTCTAATAAGTTCATTGGTGAAGGAATTTTAATTTTTTGTGGTCATTTGCTATTTTTTTGGATTTTCTTATTATAGTGGGTGAATAGTACACCTACTTGCCATTAGAGTTTAGGATTGAAATTTTGTGAGCCTGTAATTGAGCCTAATTGAGATTTTTTTT